>RQTK01000710.1:68177-85176 GCA_003991915.1 Elysia chlorotica
GAGTCTATGTCTTTGTCTCTGTGTTTCTGTCCGTCTGTCGATCTCTCTCTCTCTCTCTCTCTCTCTCTCTCTCTCTCTCTCTCCAAGATAAACTGCCCTTTTTTGAATCGATGGTTAATGTAGGACAGACAGGTACAGCATTCAGTTGGCCACCTTGACCTTTGTCTTTCCCTTCCCCGCCCGTAAAGCAACCAAGCAACACGGAGCACTCGTACTGTAGTCGCTCCGTCAGGAAAATCATCAAAAGTCAGATCAATCTGATTATCTTGTGAGGATAAGGTATACGCCGGGTTGGAACTCCTGGATTCCTGTATTTAATTCAATTATGTGGCGTTTTTCATGGTTATTGAACCCGTGGCGTGAATATCAAACGACTTAGAGTATTTATATCTAGAAAGTTTTGCCCTCTGTCTACATCGCTTGTCTGTACCGGTAGTTGCATAGATATTGGACACCAGTATCATCTTCACCTCTCTGTGCATGGGTGCGCGGAAAGGGATACCAAGCTTGTCGACCTCGGTACTGCTTCTATTTTCTCTCTTCATGGAATCGCCGCGTTTCATGGAAGAACCAAATCAAACTGGGCTTAACGCGGGCGGGGGGAGATGCATTGCAGCTGGGATTAACATGCCCAGATATGTTACTTGAAAGACGTTATTAGCGGAATGGATAATGCTGATTGTAGGAGGTGGTAGTTATTGTTACATGTACACATGAACTTCGAGGATATTATAAGCGGAATGGATAATGCTGCTTGTAGGAGGTCGGAGTTGTTGCTAAAGTTTGAAAAGGGTGGAAAGACACAGGATTCCCAACCATAAATGATTTGAGAAAGATAATGATTAATAGATGAAGGGTTTAACTTCGGGTTCATTTTAAATTTATGTTGGGGTCTGGAGAATCCGGATGCCCAGTAAGAGTCGACGGTTATGTAACTCCAGGAACTAATTGATGGGGTGCAATGCCGGACATGGTAAAGCGCAATGATCTAATGATCTTCCCAGCTGGTGTTCAGCTTGTTGTGTGTGTGTGTGTGTGGGGGGGGGGGGGGGGGTCGTATTGGACTGTTTGTGGTAGGTCCGGATGCCATGAGTTCAGGGATTGTGGTGTCTTGGGATGACGAATTTGAGTGAGAGGAAGAGACAGAACAGACAAACATGCACACAAACTTTTCACTAGACAAGGGTGCTGTCGAATAGTGTGGCTTAAAAGGGATACTTTAACCAACTAAACTACAACTGCTGCTGCTGCTGCTGCTACTACTAACTACTACTACTACTACTACTACTACTACTACTAGCACACAAACTTTTCACTAGACAAGGGTGCTGTCGAATAGTGTGGCTTAAAAGGGATACTTTAACCAACTAAACTACAACTGCTGCTGCTGCTGCTGCTACTACTACTACTACTACTACTACTACTACTACTACTACTACTACTACTACTACTACTACTACCCAACTACTTTTGTTGCACTTTGTCTCTCAATCTCTTTGGTGGCGAACTGGTTCAAGCGGTAGAGCGTTGGTCTCCAGATCGGGAGATCGGTGGTTCGAATCCCACGATCGCTTGATTTATTTGTCCGATTTCGTCCCCTGTAATTGGTTCGGTCGATATCAGTTTAATGTGACTGGCTGAGACAGAAGTCATGGTATCCCCGCTCTGTCTCGTATGTGATATCACATAAAATTGCCAGACGTTAGTCTTGGGGCCCGTCCACAATATGGCCTATCTAGTGCCAACGTTGGACGTTAAACCAACTCGACTCGACCCTCTCACTCTCTCTTCACCTCGATATCACCCTTTTTGTCTTCTTATCCTTCGACCTCCTTCTGTCTCTCGGGCACAGTGACCGAATACAGGACAAAAAGGGGTGTTTTTGCAGCGCAATGTGTTTATTTTAGCACTGACTGTGCATACCTCACAGTGGCGGTACGTGTTGCGCCCTAAACGAGGATACCAGATAACCTCGGCCCTAAGTGTCTATAACTGGTTGCGCCAGTAGACGGACTTGGCATAGATCAAAGCTGCCCGTGGAATATTTATTCTGGACATCTCGGTAAGTGTAACAGCGCCCCGGTCGTTTTCTCCGTAGATCTACATATCCGTATCCGGCTTGACTCCTCAGGCGATAATCCCGATGCCGCGCGCATCATCTCCTTTCTGAAGACAGGGCACTGGAACATCCTGCAGCCTGGACCAGTCACGTGACCGTGGACGCGTTTTAAGAGATAAATTTTCTCCCCCTCCCCCCCCCCCCCCCCCCCCCCCTTTTTTTTTTTTGCTTTTAATTATTATTTATTAGTTTTACAATGCTCTGATCATAGTTATGTTGATATCGGAGAGCACAAAAAGTGTCTGTATTATATTTTAGCAGTCGGCAAGCTAGCGAACATTTTGATCTCAGGATGAAGTGAAAATTTCACTTCTTCTTAAGATCTTCTTCCAGGGGGACGCGGTTGTTTTGGGGTAGAACATCGGCTTCTGGTGCAAAAGGTGCGTGGTTCGAGCCCTGACCATTTCGCTATCTACTAGTTGGGTTGGCCATTTCGCTATCTACTAGTTGGGTCGATCTCAGTTTAATGTGACCAGCTGAATCAGATGGTAACCCCGCCCTGTCTCGTATGTGGCAGCACATAAGATTGTCAGGTGTCAGTATTGGGGCCCGTCCATAATAGCCTTTATAGTGCTGCGGTTGGACGTTAAACCAACTCAACTACTACAACTACTAGTACTTCTTCTTTCTCTTCTTTTTACCCTTGCTCCTTCTTCTTCGCCCTTTATCACTGTAAACATTATTCTAGCTTGATTTAGTGCGATTGCTGGGGGCCGTGAAAGGATTGAGCGGCGTTGATAAACCTGTTATTTAATATTGAAGATAATCACGCGTCCATCAGTTGTGTGTATGTGTGTGCGGCTGGGCTGTCTAGTGTCTACACAGTTTCACACCATCCGGGTACTTCCAAGATGAGATTTCTCGACCCGTATCACCAGCAGCCGGAGCAGTGATGTCTCGAGATTTAGAAGAATAAAACGCATTAAACATTAGCAGTCTTAAATCCATTGAATGCTGTTTGTGCTCTGTGTTGGACTGTTTGCCTTTATGCCTCTTCTCTTTCTCTCCCTTTCTCTCTCCCCCTTTCTGTTCTTTTCTGCCCCTTCCTTCCCCCTAGGGGGGCGCGGTGGTCCAGGGGTAGAACATCGGCTTCCGACGCAAAAGGTCCCGAGTTCGAATCCTGGCTGTTGCGTTCCCTACTGGTTGGGTCGGTGTCAGTACAGGAGTCATGGTATCCCCGCCCTGTCTCGTGTGTGGCAACACATAAAATTGTCAGACGTGCGTCTTGGGGCCCGTCCACAATATAGCCTATATAGTGCTGCTGTTGGACGTTAAACCAGCCCAACCAACCAACCCCCCGCACCCCCCGTGGCGATCCTTTTATATGTACCTTGCTGCTTACCTTGTGATCAGCGAGTGAGACAGGATGTAGCATTATTCCGTGTTTGAAAGTATGTCTTTAGCGTACAATTACAGATTGGTTATTCACAGCATTTCAAGAGACTAGGAGTTTCTGGAATAGCTGCTCTATTGTCAAACCCTTTGAAATAATTATGGACACATCGTTCTGTTGTCTACTCCTTAACTCAAGCCTACTGCATGTATTTCCCAGCGTTAGGCGCAAGCTCGAAAATTTCTCCCATGCAGGATCACTGGGTGTTTACACAATGATTGTCCTGAGATTAGACGTTTGGGAGGATAATAAAGGATATTAAACTATGGACTTGAAAAATAATCAGCGTTGCATGTGTTGTACCAGAACTTTATTTTTACAACCTTGGAGTTTCTAAACTCCTGTTAAGACAAACAGAGAGTATTGCTCATATTGTTTAATTTGTTTACCCTTTTATAGTTTGATGCTCATATTAGGTTACGATGTTAAAATAGCAGTGGCAGCAGTAGTAGTAGCAGTAGTAGTAGTAGTAGTAGTAGTAGTAGTAGTAGTAGTAGTAGTAGTAGTAGTAGTAGTAGTAGTAGTAGTAGTAGTAGTAGTAGTAGTAGTAGTAGTAGTAGTAGTAGTAGTAGTAGTAGTAGTAGTAGTAGTAGTAGTAGTAGTAGTAGTAGTAGTAGTAGTAGTAGTGGTGGTGGTCGTAGCAGAAGTGGTAGTAATAGTAGTTGTGGCGATGGTGGTGGTTGTAGCTATTATTGTTGTTGTTTCTAGGAATATTATCATAAGCACAGATATTCATCCAAAAAGTATTGATCTAGGGTCTTAAGTATAACAGTGTGGTAAGCTTATGACTCATCGTAAGATATGTAAATAAGAAGACTTACGACGAGGCATAAACTACCGCAATTTGGTACTTACTAGCCCTAGGAGTATGTCCCATTTTGTCTCCCATTTCATATTATAACTGTACACAGCTCTACTAACTTGCCATAAATTTAAACTTTTTTTTCCTTACAAATACTCTTATCGTGTATTCCTCAGGTGATTGATCTCATCGACTGCTTCACACCCACAGTGACGCTGGAAGACATGAACGATGTGTGAGTATTCGCAAGGCTTTGGTGTACAATCAAGTCTCGCTTTGTACACAGGGTGGTTTGGGGGAGGTGCCAGACTTTGGTGTACAATGACAATCAAATCTCGCTTTGTACACAGGGTGCTAGACTTTGGTATAAAATCAAGTCTCACTTTGTACACAGGGTGCTAGACTTTGGTATAAAATCAAGTCTCGCTTTGTACACAGGGTGCTAGACTTTGGTATAAAATCAAGTCTCGCTTTGTACACAGGGTGCTAGACTTTGGTATAAAATCAAGTCTCAGTTTTTACACAGGTTGCTAGACTTTGGTATAAAATCAAGTCTCAGTTTTTACACAGGTTGCTAGACTTTGGTATAAAATCAAGTCTCAGTTTTTACACAGGTTGCTGGTGTACAATCAAGTCTTGCTTTTCAAGTGGAGGGAGAAAGATCCTAGCTCTTTCTGAGAGGGGCAGCGCAGCAGAGGGGTTTGTTGGTCATTTAGCGTCCAGGGTCAGCACTATATAGGCTATGTTGTGGATGGACCCCAAGACTTATGTCTGCTACACTGAAATGGTCTCGGCTGGTCACATTATACCAACACCAAATCAACCAGTAGGGGCCATATGGGTTTTGAACAGAAAACCTCCTGATTGGGAAGCCAGCGCTCTACCACTTGTACCAGTTGGCCCCCGCTCGAGAGGGAAGGGTTTTTTTTTAATCCACTGTGTGAAAAATGTCCTTGTTTATTGTGTCCTCAGTTACCTGGTGACCACTCTGATGGGTGCTGACCTCAATAACATCCTCAAGACTCAGATGCTCACAGATGACCATGTCCAGTTCCTAATCTACCAGATCCTCCGAGGGCTTAAGGTAAGTCTCTGTTTGGCCGTTTTGAGGACGAAAAGTAAGTCATGCATCAGATTTTTTGTAACAGTATGCCTAGCCATCCTTTACTCCGCTGATTTAGAAATTCCTCTTGATTTGCATGCTTTCAATTTACACCATGTTTTTAACTGAAAAAAAATGCACTATATAGTATATGCGAAGAAAACAAAAATCTGATTTTATAATTGAATTCAACTGCCAGCAATGTTAAAAATGTACAAACTAGTCACCCTTCAGTGTAAAATAAGCCCTGTCGTGGCAATTGAGAATACATCCGTCGCGAAATGATCGATAAAAACATGAGCTGCATATACACAATTAGAGTTTATACCCAGTTCTGCAAAAGATGAGCTTTAGTGCATTATAATGTAGGACAGGAAAGTTCAAGATTAAAGTATAGCCCAGCAAACACTCATAAGATCGATTTGATTCCATACGATGTCAGAAGGCAAACCTAAAACTCATTTGAGACAATAGAGATTGTAAAAATGATGTCAGTGCGACTTGAGAAAAAGATGGTCTAGACCTTACATGTTAATCTTCAGCTAAATGCAACCGTCTGAGTTCATTCTCAACATGTGGTTTAACTAAAGGCATTCACTCAGTTTGACGACAGTGGAAACCTCAAAATTCAATCTGCTTCGGATTGGATTGAAACTTTATATTAACAGGATTCAAATTACAGAAGACATATCTCAACTACAAAGCAGCTAATAGCCTTAATTGAAAAACTATTTATGGGAGTTTCCCAATGTTTTCTAATTCTATAGCAAACTTCTCCCAATCTCATGCTATTTCCAGCATGTCTTGAGCAGAAGTAAGCATGGAATGTTGCCTGACAGATAGGACTTTTCCAATGTCTTTTTATGGTGCCAGCTTCGAAATTAGAGAATCAAACCAAACTACTATGTATTATGAGTCCTACTCTCACAGAGCCAACGGTAAAAAAAATAACCTAGTATACGCCTACAAAATTTGGTTCATGAGAACTTTTAATGCACAGACTTTTTACTTTGGTTTAGATTAATTTAAAAAGAATCAGCATTGGGTTTTATAATTATCCATTTCCATGAAGGTAGCTTTGGAATGCTGTTTTCTCCTTGTCAATTTCTGGAACTACACGTGATATACTAATAACCCTCTTATGCTTAAGATCTTACACTTTAAGCCAAAGAAGACAAAAAGTATAAGTTTTTTAGTTTAAAAACTTGTTCTTATAATTTAAGTTGCTCAAATTTTATAAGGTTTAAAAAAAAACGTTGCCATATTATATTTCTTAATTCTTACTGTTTTGACTCAAAATGTTTCTGGTTTTTTTTTCGTTTCAGTATATCCACTCGGCTGGTATATTACACAGAGTAAGTGACTACAACTTCTTTTAATGCAGTCTCTTTATAGCTTACTGGTATTCTTTCTTTTTTTGACTTTGAAACATTCTGTACTTTTTTAGTCTTAGCCGCTGTCTGCAGCAGCAAAGTAAATATATTGTCTGCAAGAGGCCGGTTGTTACTGGCACACCTGTCTAACACAATGGTGGTAATTAAACAGCATGTATTCAAATGTCCTTTTCCTGTATTAGTGGAGTTTGGTTTCAGGCAATATATCTTTTGTTAAGATTTGACATCTCCAGATACTCAAGATTATAATATTCTAAGACTTTTGGTTATAATTTCTTTCTGCGGATGTTCATGTATTTAGCAAAAAATAGAACATTAGTCCTCCATTTAGTACTCAGGCAGATAATTTTCTGTTAATTTTTCTCCCTGCCAGGATCTTAAGCCAAGTAATATAGCTGTGAATGAGGACTGTGAGCTGAAGGTAAGTTTTCTGTAAACTGATAGTTCAGACGAGTTTATTTATTTATTTTTTTTTTTCTATTCTTCCTACGTCTGGACGATTTCCTTCCCAAAATAAATGTTAAAACTATGAAGAAACAGTGTTACGTTTAACAAAAATGGTTCTGTGAAACTATGAACTGAATAATTTTTTTTTTTCCTTCATCTGTAAATAAACGATTGGCTGATTATCCTTGGCAAAAAAAGCATGCTAATAATTTTGTTTTACAGAATTACCTTGAGTTGAGTAATATGCAGCTGTTAGGTATTAATGGCATACAGTTCAGAAAGATCTATATTGTTTTTACCCAGAGTATTACATGATCTACTTAGTTTATAAGAATATGTGTCAGCTTTGACTTGTAATACTCAGGTTTGTTCCTTTTTAACAAATTGAGGGGATTGCGGGATTAAGATTAACAAAAATGTCTTTACACCTGTGACCTCAATGAATCATCCTACCTTGCTGGTCCAGATTCTGGACTTTGGCCTGGCGCGCCTCACTGACGAGGAGATGACCGGCTACGTGGCGACGCGCTGGTACCGCGCTCCGGAGATCATGCTCAACTGGATGCACTACAATCAGACCGGTGAGGGCAACATGTCCACCAACTCACTCAGTGAACTGCTAAATTATTGTTTGTAGGCCAGAAGCCCACCTACTCACTAATTGAACTGCTAAATTAGTATTTGAAGGCACATTATAACATATAATTATATACTTTTGGGTGAAATTGCCTTTTTTAAACGTTTAAGATCTAATGCTTGGAATATATTTTTTTAAAAATGCATACAGTATCAGATTTACCTTTTTGATTGCCATTTTTAAAGTTATGACTCTACATTTTTTACTTTTACATGATGCTCAGGGGGGCGCGGTGGCCCAGGGGTAGAACATCGGCTTCCGACGCAAAAGGTCCCGAGTTCGAATCCTGGCGTTGCAATCCCTCTGGTTGGGCCCGTCCACGATATAGCCTATAGTTGCTGATGTTGGACGTTAAAACCCAACCAACCAAACCAAACCAAACATGATGCTCAGCTCTGTCACCCTCATCAATATTTCATTGGGTTCTGTTTTGTTTGTGTTGCCGTGTGCAAAAGTTTTCTATGTACATGACTGATTTTCCTTCCAGTGGACATCTGGTCGGTGGGCTGCATCATGGCCGAGATGCTGATGGGGCGTCCTCTGTTCCCCGGCTCTGATCGTATCCTTTACTCTCAGCACTGGCCTTCATAGTCCATCAACTAATATTTCTTCATGTTTTTTTCATTATTTCCCATAAACCCATAGTAAGGGCTTAGCTTTTAATCTGCTTTAATAAGTCCAGAGATCCGAGTGCTTGTAGCCATGGGTAATCTTTGCTGCTACAGAGCAGAGTATAACAAAAATCTGTAGACTGTGTTCCCACTGATATGTGGATCCAAGACACCCACTCTGATTGAAGACCCAGTTTTGCATTATTAAAAACAGTTCTTAACTACCAGTCTTCCATTGTCAGAAAAGTAAATATATTCTTTTAACCAATAGAATAAACTTCAACGGGATCAATTGCTTTAGAGAGGTGCAAAATCTTTTTATATAAACAAGAAAAGAATTTTTAAAAATCAGACACACAGTGTTTGTTGTAGCAAAGCTGGATATTGATCTTCCCTAACCTCGTGAACAGACATCGATCAGCTGACCCGGATCTTGTCTCTGGTCGGAATGCCGAGCGACGACATGATGAATGAAATACTTAGTGATGATGTGAGTCACTCTTGTTGTCTTTGGATTCTGTTTTTCTTTTACCATTAAAACCAATTTTCAGTAAATTCACGGAAGGAAGCGCTCTGAGCCTAAGTCTGTTTGGGATAAAGAACTATACAAGTAAAGTTTATTATTAAAAAAAATTTTTGTAAGTTGGCAGTAAAGGTTTATTAAGAGGTTTTGTTTTAGGATCCAAATTTATGCTATGCCGCTGTATGCCAGTGGTTCAGTGAAAAAAATAATGATCCTTTTAACACTGTTGCTTTAGCTCTTTATTTAGTTTTTGTTCAGTTATTAAATGACATTTTGAGAAGTAAATAAGAGTCGGTTAAAAAAAATAGGCTTGTTAATTTTTTTTAAATATCCCACATTTCCAATTCTTATTTCAAAAGATCATACTTTGTATGTGCTTAATTTACATTGATTTTTATTTAAATCCTTCATATTATCATATTTTTTTTATCAGGCAAGATCGTACATTCAATCTTTACCAAAAATGAAGAGGAAAGATTTTCACAGTGTGTTTCAAGGAAAGAATCCTTTAGGTGAGCCAGTACTTGATTAGATGTTTTAGAAAAAAGAAGAATGTTTTTGTTCCACTTGTTTATGATAAGCATTGAACAGTGTTTAATTGTCATCTTGACAGCGACTTATCAATACCTCTATTTCGCTTTGATCACAATCTCCTTTGTTTTATGATATACAATTCTACCTGTCTAATTTGATTTACTCGTAAGCTACCCTGATTGGTTGTTTTTTTTCAACCATAATTTCACTTGTTATTTTATTTATATAGTCCTGGTCTCCCCTTTTTTTTTTTTTTTCATCACCTGTTTTTATTTGATAATTATTATCTCTCCGTATTGTATTATTCTGAGCATCACCATCTTCCCCTGCTCACCATTCTCAGCAGCCATTTGATATGGTCAAATTTTTCTATCATTATCTCCCGTTTTTTATTTGATAATTATTACGTTCCCATCTTGTATTATTATGGTTACCACCATCTCCATCTGCTTACCACTCTCGGCAGCCATTTGATATGGTCAAATTTTTCTATCATTATCTCCCGTTTTTTATTTGATAATTGTTATGTTCCCATCTTGTATTATTATGGTTACCACCATCTCCATCTGCTTCCCACTCTCGGCAGCCATTGACCTCCTGGAGAAGATGCTTGACCTGAACACACACACCCGGCTCAACGCCACGCAGGCCCTGGCCCACGACTACGTGAAGCAGTACGCCGACCCCTTCGACGAGCCCGTCGCGGAGAAGTTTGACGAGTCCTACGAGGATCTGGACCTGGGCACAGAAGGCTGGAAGAGTGAGTCTAGGGCACAGAGTTTGTACTGGGGGTGGGGGTAGCGGAATGCAGCAACAGAAGGCTGGAAGAGTGAGTCTACGGCACAGAGTTTGTGCAGGGCGTGGGGGGTGGGGGTAGCGGAATTCAGCAAGGTTACAGTATAACAGAAGGCTGGAAGAGTGAGTCTAGGGCACAGAGTTTGTGCAGGGGGGTGGGGGTATAGCGGAATTTAGCAAGGTTACAGTATAACAGAAGGCTGGAAGAGTGAGTCTAGGGCACAGAGTTTGTGCAGGGGGTGGGGGTAGCGGAATTTAGCAAGTTTACAGTATAACAGAAGGCTGGAAGAGTGAGTCTGGGGCACAGAGTTTGTGCAGGGCGTGGGGGGTGGGGGTAGCGGAATTCAGCAAGGTTACAGTATAACAGAAGGCTGGAAGAGTGAGTCTGTGTGTCTGTATGGGTAAGGAACAGCAAAGTGGATTTTAGCAAGGTTACAGTATAACAGACAGCTAAAAGAGCAGGTTTCTAGCACATTGTGTGTGTGAGGGGAGGGGTATGCATTGATTGACAGAGACGTTGGTCTAGTGTGTCTGTAAGAGGAGGAGAGTGGAGCAGAACTCAGCATGTTGCATTGGGTTCACAGCATAACAACAGACGACTGAAAGAAAAATCAGATCTTTGATCTTTTTTGAATTTTCGACAAGTCAAAATAGTGTGCACACGAGGATTTGGTCTTGAAACATGTGGCGTGTGTAGGTTAAGTGTTTTACTTAAAAAAAATTGGGCTGCTGTTGTATCCCTGCCCCCCGCCCCCCCCCCTCTCCTCNCCCNCTCCCCTCGTTAAAAAAATNNGGCTTGTNTNNTCTCCCCTCCCCCCCCCCCCCCCTTTTTTTTTTTTGCTTTTAATTATTATTTATTAGTTTTACAATGCTCTGATCATAGTCATGTTGATATCGGAGAGCACAAAAAGTGTCTGTATTATATTTTAGCAGTCGGCAAGCTAGCGAACATTTTGATCTCAGGATGAAGTGAAAATTTCCTGCTTCGTTTCGTCACAAACTTCCATCTTTTCCTGTCTCTCTGTTTCAGCTCTCATCTTTGAGGAGCTGGGGAAAACTGATGCAGCAGTGGGGAGGCACTAAGCAACGTCACCAAGTCTCATTCGGTTTCATTGTTTAAGATGTTTGGTATCCGTTTTTTGTTTGTTTGTTTTTTTGTATCCTGAAAATTGTTGCTCTCATGTAGCATTGTATTTTTATAATGAATGAATTAGTGGATAATTATGTCTTTGTTTGGTATATGAATAGTACTTTACCTAGCACAACAATACAAGTTGAGGTTGATTTGTATTCTCCTGATCGATTTTTTTTTTTATTTGTATTGATGGTTTAGTAAGATAAGTACATAATTATTATGTACAGAAATAGAGAAGAGGATTCACGTCTTTGCTCAGCTTCAATTTTTATTTTTTGTTTTCATAAAGTGTGACCTGCAATACAACGTTTAGTCATGTCTGGTTATCAATGTTTTATATATATATATAAATATATATAATTTTTTTTATGTACTAATAAACTGGCTTTTTCTATCAAAAGTGTCTATGAAGTATGCAAAAAAACAAAACAAAAAACATAAATTGTTAAAAATGAAGTGAAAAAGTATTGGGAGTATTAGGAGTATTCTTTTGACTTGAATACTCTATTAGTACTCACTCAATGAATGAAATTTAGAACTGAGACCAATGATTGTTTGCAGTCTGCAGTTTGTTATTGTGATTTGCTTCTGCATTTAACACACTTATATTGTAGATAGTTATTGATGGTTCAGACAGCAATACACATGTTCCTGTGTTCCTTTACTCTAGTGGTTTTTGTTGTTTTTTTACAACTTTTACAATTACAGGTTTAAAGTTTATGTACCTTCAGTTGTTCCAATTGACTATGTGGTGAATTGTAATTCATGCATCCTATTAGACACTTGTCCAGTTATGTGAGCTCATACAGTTTAGACTTAAAACACAATCAAAGATCTCTCATTTAAGGAAGCCTTTTTTCTGGCTATATAATATTAGATAGCGTTCACAATTCAAGCCATGTGGAGAGAGTCCTTGAAAAGCTAATATCTTGATTACGGTTTCCAACACTTGGATACCCTGAAAACTTGCTTTCTGTCATCTGGACCTGTGTATTGCATGCCAAATGTATCTGCATGAGAGAGTGCACTGTTGATCTCTCAAACTGTGATGTTTTCAAAAGCTAGAGTACTGAGGAGTATTGACAAAAATTGGCTACTCTGAAAAAAAAAACTGGTAAAGCACAAATTTTTCTCCATCAAATTGTGTTCTTAGATTTTTAGTCGAGTATTTAAATTTTTTTGATGTTTTTTTTTTCTCTTGTTCATGTCTTTTTGGAAATAGTGAACTAATGTAGTTAGTGCATTTAGATTTCTTCTTCAATAATTTCCCCTCAAATTTCAGTCATCTTGCGGCAGAGTAGGAAGTTTTGATCCAGGGCAGCATAGAGTTATTTTTTAAAGAATAATGTTATTATTTTGTCAGATCGTATATATATGAGCATGTAGCTTTGATGCTTGTGTTGATTATGCTATCATTGACTTGAATCAACACTTGTGAAAGAGCCTCTATTCTCTACTGTGTCTATATTGATCAATGCTTTCATTTCTATGGCGGATTTTGTCTGTTTCCCCTGTCCTTGCCCGTTGAGTCCAGTCTCCTCTGTGGTTATCTGGCCTTGCAGATTAGCTTTAATATTAGGGATCAGCAGCTGCTGGCGAGAAGGTCAACCCTGCACGTAATTCACCAGTGTATTTTTACAGCCTGGATGCCTTATAGCTATACTCTGCAAGTTTTGTTAGAGCTTTTCTTTGTCTAGGCTCACAATGGTTCCGGTCAGAACCAAATGAGAAAGATGCAAGAATGCTGCCATGATTACAGGCAAAGCTTGGAGCTCAAGCTTCTCTCTGTGTTTCTTCTGGGGGTTCAAAAAGATATGAGTAAGAATTTTTGCTTTAGGTGCCTTCTCTTGACTCAAAATGACAATGTATGTTTGGCTTTACGGTGTGTTTTTTTGTTGTTGTTGTTTTGTTCTTGCTTGTTTTTGTTTTTATTATTTCTTTTTAAAAAGATGAAGAGAGGACTGTGTGTTGATAGTGTATCTCCTAGAGCTCATCTGTTTATTCTATCTGTTAGGTGATCATTATGTTTGGCTGTTTTCCACCAGGCCTTAGGTCCTATTCGATTCAAAAAGTTCCCAGCCTTGCTGTATACAATTTATACATAGAATAATTAATGTTCTTGTCTTTGTTACAAATGAATGGCAGGAGCCGTTGGCTCCATTATAAATTATTTGAGCTGCAGATAGTTTTATATTTTTGTAACTTTGTATCGCTTGGGTGTAATCTAGGGGCCCATCTCTCGGTTTCTATCATCAGTGTCAAACATGATTTAAAATTTCTCCTGCTGAAGGCTCTGAAATTAAGAAACAGAAAACATCACAAATGGCAATTACGTCTACTGTAAATTTAAACTTTAATAGTCAAAATGATTTGTTGTACACTCTCCTGGGTCACTGGGTCTTTGACATGGTACATAAAATTTGTATAGAGCAAAGGCAATCACTGTGAAATGGGGATAACAGTAACAATTCTTGCTTCTCTAGACACAGAATCCTTTTATCAGAAACTTATTTATATTACTTCTTTGTAATGGAAGGTTTGAATGAGTGGCTAAAAAAGAGTTAAGCATTAGAAAAATGTATTTTTGTTGACCATTTGCGCCTTGAAGCTTGATAATGATATGAGATTCTTTGATGATTCACAATCTTCATAGGTTGTACAATGTTTGTTTCATTTGAATGCTATAACTTGCATAAATTTCTATAGTGTTACCAGACTTACTACTAAAAGGCTTGTTGGAAAGGGAGAGAACCACATATACATGTATATGAATTCTAAATAACATGCGTTGTTTCATATCTTAAGCAATCCAAGCGTAGTTTTTAAATGGTCCATGATGTGTATATAAGTAGGGCCATAGACTAGTCTTGCATGTGTTTCCTAAAATGTTTTATCTGTGCTTCGTGTTCCTGGCAATCCATCAACGTATGGAACCGGGAGTAGGAGACTAGTGAACTGACTAACCCTGCCGGCAGCTGGCGCTGGCTTAAATTTAGACTTTTTGTTCAAAGGAGTTTGGTTGCCCTCCAAGCAGGTTTTAGTGTCACAACTTCTAGTTGATGGTGGTGTCCAAGCTCAAATGTGATTGCCGAGTTAATCAGTGTGTGAAGACGACAGGAAAGTAGTGCCGGACAGCTCCTGATAGTGAGAGCCCAGGCACAGTTTTTAATGCCATCAAAGTAGTGGCTTTCTTTTCTTTTTTATTTGGTTTTAATTTTCCATTTTTTAACTCTGTTAACATGTTCTTATTTTTTTATAATTCATTGCTAAGGTTGAATCTTTAAAGAAAAGCTGTAAAGAAAAAAAAAAAGGTATGTCTACAATATCTTTCTTTTGTATCTTGAACTTAATAATATACACTGTACCTCTACTTCAAATTATTTATACCAGCAACTGGCAGGATTCATAATTTATACTATATCCAAAGTCTGTCATTCAAAAGCTCATCTGAAATATGATAAAATAAAATTGAAATTAAAAAAAAAAATTGAGGAAGTTGTGTTGTACTTGTAGTTTCTCAAGTTTTACATGCATTATATATGAAATCTTCGAAATGCAACCGGTCCTTTATTATTTTTTTACCCAAAGTTGGTGTGTATAATTTATGTCTTATCCAGGAAGGAACTGTTTTCCTAATTAACTTTTGAAGCAAAATACATTTGCCGTATTTGAGTTAAAAGTCATTGCCAGACCAGAGAAGTTGTTTAGCACATTCAGTTTCATTCAGAGAAATATACAAGTGTGAGGACCTGAGCAAAGATAGAGAAAAAGGTCTCTTTCACTCATTGGTCCCAACAGTTCTTTATCTTAGTCATTCTTAAAGTGGCTGTCAAAACATAGAGTTTGAATATCTGTAGAATCGTACACATTTGTAGATTATATGCACTTATCATTTAATGTTTATCCGGATTTTTAGAAGCTGATAGCATCATTTCACATTCATGAGTATTGTGACCCATTAGACCAGATATTGTTAGAATGTTACCCACAACATCACAAACCATGTAGTAGCGGTTGTTTGTTTATTGTTGATACACGATGATAGGATATAACATTATGTCTGAGATGGTGGAATGAAGGAGACAGGATAATATAACATTGTGGTGGAGTGAAGGTGACAGAATAATATAACAGTATCATGATTATGTTTGAGATGGTGGAATGAGGGATACGCGATAATATAACATTTGGCATTGCAACCTTTTTTTTTTTTGTCTCTCCAAAGGCTTTAACAAATTATTGAAGGAAACACTTCTCTCCAAACTCTTCAATTGTAGAACTGAAGAATGTTTGCTTGGGATCAGAGACTTTCTTACAGTTACAAGAAGAAGCGCAAGAGTCAAAACCAACAACACTCTCAGTAATCAGATCTGGTTCACCTACATGAGGAAGTTGCTCAGGGTGGAGTATTATCTCCAACTCTCATTCTTGAGTATATTAACGACTTACCCAACTAATTCACACCCTACACGGACTCTCCGTGTAAAAGTTGGAACTTCTTATTCTGAGGAGGTTATTTTACCATTCGGTGTTCCACAGGGTTCCGTTTTAGGTCCTATTCTTTTTACAATTTATCTGCAGCCCACCGCAAACATTGTAAGAAATTACAATCTGCAACACCACCAATATTTTGCGGTAGTGGGGGGGGGGGGGGGGGGAAAAGCCAACATTCACAATGATGAACTCATTAGACCAGGTACAAACTACAATACAACTACATACATGTACACTGAATTGTTATTGTTTCGTGAGATTGTTTCTTTATTGTTGTTTAGTTTATTATTTTTTATTTAGGAGATCGAAACCCACACTGGCAATAATTTCATGTGAACTGATAAGATCAGATATCTGGTCACAGAGCTGTTTTATGTAAATGACCTCATACCATGTGTTGTTAGAGATGCAACCACCTGCAGCAGTACATATAAATTTATAGAAGACTATGTATGTGGGAATTGCCTGTGTAATCAAGACAGCATAAAATTAGAGATCTGTACTGGGCTTGAAGGTTCTAATTCTTATGTCGTTTGGATGTCCACAAAAACGAGTTGATTTGGTTGATGCTAGAGCAATATATAGGAATATTATTGTAGACGGACCCTAAGACCAAATAATTATGACCAATATAGCCTATGCTGATGTTAGACGTTAAACCAACTCAAGGCAAAAAATATGGCCTTCCATACAACACTGAAGCAGAAATTAAGGGGTACTCGGGAAACCCTAGAAAAGACTGCCTCTTTCATCAAGGAGGCCACACCGAAAATTTAACCGATTTAAAACATATTGAAAAGGAAGAAGAAGAAAAAGAGGAGGAGGAGGAGAGAGAGAGTGAGAAGAAGAAGAGTTTAGTTGAATTGAGTTGGTTCAAACGTCCAACATCAGCACTATACAGGTTATATTGTGGACGGGCCCCAAGACTGACGTCTGACAATTTTATGTGCTGCCACACACGAGACAGGGCGGGGATACCATGACTCCTGTCTCAGCCGGTCACATTATACTGA
>RQTK01000710.1:87902-138257 GCA_003991915.1 Elysia chlorotica
TCTATCTATCTATCTATCTCTCTATCTCTCTCTCTCTCTCTCCCTCATTCATTCATTCACCTACTTGATTTAATGACGTCAAATATATTGTTTTAAATTGATTATTGGTTTGTTCTTTGCACATTTGAATTGAGGATTTTTTGGTATGATTTTCTATCTACCAACTATATATCGTGTTATTCATGAACAATATCTGGAATATTCCACCCATGAATCCACCCATCTCTATACTTATATAGGCTACCTATCTACTGTCTACTTTGCTGTCTACCTACCGATCATTTCTTTTACCCATCGATCTGTCTTCCGATTTTCATTTTTAACATGTATCTTCCTGTCTAACTATCCAAAGTTGAGTTTATACGTACTATATTTAGTGTTTATGTCCAATTTTGCTACTTTACATTTTAGCGTTTCTGTATAAATAATGATCATCAACGCTTCGTATCGCGATGATTTTATTTAAGATGTTAAATTGTGAGCTGACGGTCAGATCAAAGAATTTCATGTGAACACAAACACTCAAAATAATATGGTGCGTATGGCAAAATTGGGCCAAAAAAAAACACATGTAGTGTGTATAGCAAAATTTGGCCAAAAACACCACAAGTAGTGCATTGACCATAGACATTTTTTAAACAGAAACCCGTATAAGATAAAGCGGCAGAAACACTATTACAATGTTTTAATGTGTATCGACACTCCCCCTATCCATTGAATCTATCTATCTATCTATCTATCTATCTATCTATCTATCTATCTATCTATCTATCTATCTATCTATCTATCTATCTATCTATCTAATCTCCCTAGCTATCTTCCCATTTTTCTATTTCACAATTTATTCATCCATTTAACTATCTACCCACCTCACTGCAATTTAAGAACCAGATGTTTGCCATTTTTCGTGCATTTCCTTAGAGAGGAATGAATGTTTATCTGCATCTCCTCCTCCTTCCCTGCACCCGCATGATATAGAGAATTACTAGAAACGTTCTGTAAAAAAGTTAGCATTTCTTGACCTGCTTTTCAACGCTTTGGTCTGAGCCTCGGATCCAGTGGACCCCTGAGTTCATTGCAAGGCGCTACAGCGGTTTAAATCAATACCAGGTCCTAGTGACACCCTCTCGCACTGGACGTTAACCCTAAGGTAGCCGCTACTGGGGCCTGTACAGCTTATCAACCAATCAAACTCCTCATAAGTGGCCGAATATTGGCTGTCATACTGGCACGTTGACCTTTCTAGTTGACTTTAATGGTTACATAATTATAGCCGAAACAATGCGCTTTTGAATCATAATACAATTGCTATTATTTTTTAAGTTATTATTGATTTCATAATTCAGTTGTTGCTGCTGCTAATGTTATTTTGTTGTTGTTGAATTTTTGTCGTTGTTGCGTTTGTTGTTTTTATGGTGGTAATGATATTGATAGTGGTGACAGTGGTAATGATGATGATAATGATGATGATGATGATAATGATGATGATGATGATGATGATGATGATGATGATGATGATGATGATGATAATAATAATAATAATGATAATAATAATAATGATAATAATAATAATAATATTAATATTAATAATAAAAACAATAGTAAAAATTATAATAACAATGGTGATGATGATGATGATGATGATGATGATGATGATGATGATGATGATGATGATGATGTAACGGAGGAGGAGGATAAAGGGGGGGGGGGTCGATGGAATTGATGATGTACATTTGTATTTTCACCCCATGCTTACTGTACGCTGTGTTAATTGTCCTGCTGTTGATTGCTAGACTACCGGTGAAGATCGAGTGAATGCGGGCAGTCCCTGTTGCAGCCCTGGCCGTTCTGTTGGGGATTTTACTGGTGTGGATCAACTCGGACACAGGCGACTCACAGGCACAGTGCAGGTTAGGCTGCCACCTGTGCTGTTGTCACTGTCATCACACTCATTACAAGCTAACGACAACTCTGCTCTCACCGGGGGACGCGGTCGTCCAGGGGTAGAACATCGGCTTCCGACGCAAAAGGTCTCGAGTTCGAATCCTGGCTGTTGCGTTCCCTACTGGTTGGGTTGGTGTCAGTATAATGTGACCGGCTGAGACAGGAGTCATGGTATCCCCGCCCTATCTCGTGTGTGGCAGCACATAAATTTGTCAGACGTCCGTCTTGTGGCCCGTCCTCAATATAGCCTATATAGTGCTGCTGTTGGACGTTAAAACAACTCGACACACACTCTGCTGTCACCGCCGCCTGAGTTAACATTCCTAGTTTTCATACAGTGAAGGTTACGGTAACGTTCAGTTTCTTAATGTCCAACATCAGCAGTTAGGCTTTATCGTGGAGGGAACCACAGCTCGAGGAATCCAGTACTTGGTCCGTCACATTCACACGTACCCAA
Source organism: Elysia chlorotica (assembly GCA_003991915.1). Lineage (NCBI taxonomy): Eukaryota > Metazoa > Mollusca > Gastropoda > Plakobranchidae > Elysia > Elysia chlorotica. The sequence goes on from RQTK01000710.1 coordinate 90,304, forward strand.
CCACCAGGGCAAAAACAAGCGACCGCCATAGCGGGGGTCGAACTGGGACCTTCTGTTTCGGCAGCCGAGACTCTATAGATCTACAGTGCTACCATGCTCCCTTTTGCAGAATGTTGTGTCTGTCGAATCAACCAAACACTTCTCTATTCAGTACTACCCTTTATACTTGAATAGTCTCGCCTTTGACTAGATTTGTAGTATGTCAATGGCATTTTAATAAATAAAAAATGACATAAAATATAGTACATGTATTTCCTTTGCCTTGTCTTATTCTGTTGATTTTTTATACTCTTGAAGAAACTATTGTTATAGTGTTTCTGCGGAAGTGGATATTTTGAATGAAAAAAAGGTTCTATCCTAAGTCACTACTAGTATCACCAAGTTCAAAAATTATAAAGCATTTCACCAATACTAAAAGCTATGAAATAGACCCAATGCACGTTGGTTTGTTCGGATGCAGGGCAGACTGGGTTTATTTATTTCTCACCAGACACTGGCCCGCTGGGGGTGATGACTGATGAGGGCTGTGGTTTTTACATGTACCAGAGCATTGAGGCTGGGGTCGCTGCAGGGACTCAAACTAGGGCAGAGAACGTTCGCCATGTGAGAGAAAGCTCTAGACTTTAGCCTAACCCGCTCCGCCCCGGAATCATGTACCATTTATATTGTCTTGCACTTCGATCAACTATTAGTGTTTGTTGGGTTTATAATAGTTTGTAAATCAAGGGTGGCAACGGAAATAGAAATATCTATAATAAAACTAGAGCGTCATTTACTCAAGTCAGATATATGCCTATGTTGATTATTCATACTCATAGTGAATGATCATGATAATGTAACAATCAAGTAGAACAATAATATTTTTCCAACCAGAATGGCACCAGATGGTGAGACTGAGAGGGACATGGCGCGGTTCAAGGCGGAGAACCACTCGGCCTTTGTCGTCGGCTACACGGGCGAGATCGGCAAGGCGCTCGTCAGGGACCTCAGCAAGCTCCAGATCTTCAAGCGGGTCGTCCTGATGGGCCGGCGACAGGTGGAGCTGGACGTGGGCCCGGGCATCGTGAGTTGAGTTGGTTCCACGCCAGCACTATATAGGCGTTATTGTGGTCGGACCCCGAGACTGACGTCTGACAATTTTATGTCTTGCCGCACGCGAGACAGGCCGGGGAGACATGGACTCCTGTCTCAACCGGTCACAGCAGTAATACACGTTTGTTAATTGGTACTTTAACGTCCACCATTAGAAACTAGGCAAACGTAACTTGCCGATGGGTCCCAAGATTGGTGTCTGACATTTTACGTGCTGCCACTCAGAAACAGAAAAAATTATAATTATTATTATTATTATAAACTTATCTCAATTGCGCTCTACCCCAAACAGACTTAGGCCAGAGCCAGACTGACGCTGGTGGCTGGGGTCGAGCTTCCGTGTGAAACCCTCTTGTATTTTGAGCCTCGGTCTGACTGCGCAAATAAATAATGTACAAGAGGGTTTTATAAAGAACCCCCAGTCCAGCCACAGCCCCACCCCAGCCACCAGCGGCAGTCTGGTTCTGGCCTTAGGCTCAGAGCGCTTTACATTAATAATGATACATAATTATCTGCGTTTTGCTAATAAGTCATAACTGTATATATATATCAATAAATGGTGTATATGAAAACTTAAAGAACTAATAAAATTAGTTCAAGCCTTTAAAAATCAGGCTGTCATTTAGAAACTTAACTCTGAAATATTCGTTATACTTCTGGTGCATGGGTCACAACGATTGGAGATATACATTAAATGACAGGATGTATGCCCTGCTTCGTGCTACAGTTTTAAGTTAAGCAGAGTGTACCGTAAACGGCGTAATTCCATTGTTTATATTTGTCAATTCCAGGAACAGAAAATCGTGAACTTTGACAAGCTGGACGAGCACGCGGATCTGTTCACGGGACTGGACGTCGGCTTCTGTTGTTTAGGCACCACTCGAGGCAAGGCTGGCAAGGTAAGGGCTCGTCGTCTCATCGTCTATCGTCTCATCTAACGTCTCATTGTCTCATCTAAAGTCTCATCGCCTCATTGTTTCTCATTTGACGTCTCATTGTCTCCTCTAAAGTCTCATCGTCTCATTGTCTCATCTATAGTATTATCGTCTCAATTAAAGTCTCATCGTCTCATTGTCTCATCTATAGTATTATCGTCTCATTTAAAGTCTCATCGTCTCATTGTCTCATCTATAGTATTATCGTCTCAATTAAAGTCTCATCGTCTCATTGTCTCATCTATAGTATTATCGTCTCATTTAAAGTCACATCGTCTCATTGTCTCATCTATAGTATTATCGTCTCATTTAAAGTCTCATCGTCTCATTGTCTCATCTATAGTATTATCGTCTCATTTAAAGTCACATCGTCTCATTTAAAATGTCTCATCGTTTCATCTTACATCGCATGGTTTCAACGTCTCATTTAATGAGACGTTGCCTCATTGTTTCATCTAACGCTTCATTGCCTCATCTAAAGTTTCATCGTCTCATTTAAAGTCTCATCGTCTCGTCTCATCTTAAGTCTTACCTTCTCATCTAAAGTCTCATCGTCTCATCTTAAGTCTTACCTTCTCATCTAAAGTCTCATCGTCTCATCCAACGCCTCATCGTTTCTTTGTCTCGTTTTCTCATCGTCTCATTTTTCGTCTCATTGTCTCATTCTTTCATCGTCTCATCTTGCGTTTCTTCACACCAATATCGTCCCATTGTAGTCTCATTCTTTCATCGTCTCATCTGAAGTTTCATCGCACCAATATCGTCTTATTGTCTTATCTCACGTTTCATTGTTTCTTTGTCTCATCAGCGTCATATCGTGTCATCTAGCGTCTCATCTTGTTATATCGCCTCATCTAACATCTCATCGTCTCATCTTATGTCTCATCGTTCCTCCAACGCTTCATCGTATCATGATCTCAAAGTCTCATTTAAACGTCTCATCATCTCATCTAACGTCTTATCGTCTCATTGTCTCATCGCCTTGTCGTCTCATTCTCTTATCGTCTCATCTAGCGTCTCATCGTATCATCTAACGTCTCATCGTCTTATCGTCTCGTTGTCACGTTGTCTCGTCGTCTCATTTAACATACCATCTAACGTCTCGTCGTCTCATTTAACATACCATCTAACGTCTCATCGCCTCGTTGTCTCTTTCACACGTCGTCACATCGCCTCAGTTTCTCATTGTCTCATCTAAAGTCTCATTATCTCATATAACATCTCATCGCTTCATTGTCTCATATAACATCTCATCGGCTCATACGTGTCATCGTTTCATCGAACGTCTCGTCTCATCGCATCATCTAACGCCTTATTGCCTCATTTCTCATCTAGCATCTCATTGTCTCACCGTTTCATCTAACGTCTCATCACTTCATCCAATGTCTTCTGGTCTTATCGTCTCATTTATCGTATCAGCCAACATTTCATCGTTTTATCTAACATCTCACCCCTTATTGTCTCATCTAACGTCCCATCGTCTCATCTAACGCCATATCGTCTGATATAACGTCTTATCGTCTCATCTAACGTCTTATCGTCTCGTCTAACGTCTTATCGTCTCATTTAATGTCTTATCGTCTCATCTAACGTCTTATCGTCTCACCTAACGTCTCACCATTTCATCTAACGTCTTATCGTCTCACCTAACGTCTTATCATTTCATCTAACGTCTGATCATTTCATTTAATGTCTTATCGTCTCACCTAACGTTTCATCGTCTCGTCTAACGTTTCATCGTCTCATCTAACGTTTCATCGTCGTATTTAACGTCTCATTGTCTCATCTAATGTCTCATCGCATTATCATCTCGACGTCTCGTCTGGTTGCAGTGGTGCTGGTGTTATTATTATTATTATTATTATGATTATGATTATTATTATTATTATTATTATTATTATTATTATTATTATTATTATTATTATTATTATCATCATCATCACAGGAAGGCTTTGTGAAGGTTGACCGCGACTACGTGCTGGCCACTGCCCGAGTGTCCAAGGCTCAGGGCTGCAGGCAGTTCGGCCTCATCTCCTCCACAGGCGCAGACGTCAACAGCTTCATGCTCTACTCCAAGACTAAGGTAGCACACAACACAGGCATCATTTTTGTGTGCTCATTACATAATTATTGCATTTGGGTTGTGAGTCAAACGATAAAACTGCAGCGCTAAACTGGAAAGCTAAAGGGCCAAAGTCTAGTTTTTCGAATTTCCCAGGAAACAAATTATACAAGAAGATTTGTTTTTCGTTTCCGCTTATTAGAATCGAATTGACATCTCATAGTTTTCCTGCTTCAGCTACATGATGTATTTATGTTGATGGTACACAAGGTAACATAATTCGGTTTCAACACGACTGCCTCATAAACTATTAAAATGTCAATGGCTGTCTTAGAAAGTATATGTGCGTTTATAGAATTATGAGTCGTAATGTGCATTGTTCACGGAGTGCCAATGGTAAAATTGATAATGATACAATGAAAGTAACAATAGGAAGGGGTGGTTGCTACATGTTTGGGCACTGTTGTGATTTAATGCCTCCTTTTTGTAATCCGAATCCTCTTGATTGAAATTTTGGTGCATTTCCAAACAATTAGAATTATCATAGAAACCTCCTGAACATTATGTAAAACAACAAGAACAGCAATGTAGTGTGGGGGTAGTAATAGTGTGCTTTAACTATTTGTGTTAATTTGTGAAATGTTTTTCTTTACCTATGAAGATTCCATGTTAATTACTGTAAGGGTTGTTTCTCTTATGACGCTAGTTAATATGTGACCACGCATCTGTATGTTTCAGGGTGAAGCAGAGGCAGGAGTGACGCAGATTGGATTTGAACGCCTGTCCATCTACAGACCAGGGTAAGAATGCAACAATTCTTCTGGTGCTAGGCGTTGTAGATCTCAGCACTCTAGCTTCATTTGTATCAGACTTTTATTGAAAGAAAACACTCGCTACACTGAGAACTGGTTGTATATTGTGGTGCTGTTGCTGTGCACACTGACTATGCAAGAAAACACATAGCAAACTGAAATTTGATAATAAGTGGCATCCACATTTTTTTTTAAACTTTATTTTTCAATGCTATGCTATTTTACTAGTTTCAATGTCTGCGCCATTTTACTAGTTTTATGTTTGTGCTATTTTACTTGTTTCAATGTCTTTGCTAATAAGTTTCAGTGTCTATTTTATTTTTACTCAATGTAAAATGTTCAATGTGTAAGCCTATGCTATTTAATAATAATTTACTATTTTCAATGTCCATTTTGCTGGTTGCAATGTCTGCTATTTTACTCGTTTCAATGTCTATCCTATTTTACCATCTTCAATGTCTATATTCCTGTCTTCAATAACTATGTCATTTTACTTGTTTCAATGTCTGCTATTTTACTCGTTTCAATGTCTGCTAATTTACTCGTTTCAATGTCTATCCTATTGTACTGTCCTTAATGTCTATACATGTATTACTGTCCCCTCAGAGCTCTTCTGTGCAAGAGGGAAGAGTTTAGGCTTGGGGAGCGAATCCTCTACGTGCTGCTCGCGCCCGTGTTTTACCTGTTCCCGACGTCTCTGTCCATCCCTGTGGAGAGCGTGGCCCGGGCCATGGTCAACCACGTGGTGGGCGGTGACCCGTAGAGCCCCGGTGTCTGGTCGTAGATGAAGTTGTTCCTCTGCGTGCTCCGTAGGCCGGACGTAGGATCCCCGACACGGTTCTGAACAAACATGACTTCATATACATTGACTTAAAATGTAACAAACTTTATTCATTTACACACTCCTAATGGGATAAGGAAAACTTATGATACCTTAAACCCCTCTCTATAGAGAATATAATTTCATTTTCACTTCAAAAAATTCCAGACGGCAGAACAAGACCCAGGGCAAAGTTAGGGCATCATAAATAACAGACACCATGATATAGGGAAAGCTTCAGCACCTTTATAACCATAAAAGAGCAGGCTAGAGAGGAAGTGTTGGATTTTACAGGGACTTAAAACACAGACTGGCTGGCGCGATGGTGGATCAAAGGTTTTGGCCAAATGAGACGCGAGCCGTCTAGCCATATGATTGGTCAGTCATGTGTTACGTCACAGTTTAACCAAGGTCAAAAGCCAGGTTGTACCATAAAGACGGGTACAAAACTTACCTAGTACCTGTACGCCTAGAGTTACAAAGAGCAGTACAGCGAATATTATTGATACGCGTAGCTACGTAGTTACGGGAGCCTTTTAAAATTTGACAGAGGTAAAAAAAAATGGTTGTGCTAAATGATATCGGACAAAAATGAACCGATGACTATGGAGATAAAATGAGTCTACTTGGTTTAACTGTTAGATCCGAAATTCCTTAGAAACAATTTTTAACTGTGTGGTGTGAAACAATAATTATGTAGGCTTCTATATGGTGAGAAACAAGTTGGGTAACTGTGTACATGTAATAAGAAACAAGTTGGGTAACTGTGTACATGTAATAATAAACAAGGTGTGTAACTGTGTACATGTAATAAGAAACAAGGTGTGTAACTGTGTACATGTAATAAGAAACAAGGTGTGTAACTGTGTACATGTAATAAGATACAAGGAGTGTAACTGTGTACATGTAATAAGATACAAGGAGTGTAACTGTGTACATGTAATAAGAAACAAGGTTGGTAACTGTGTACATGTAATAAGAAACAAGGTGGGTAACTGTGTACATGTAATAAGAAACAAGGCAGGTAACTGTGTACATTTAATAAGAAACAAGGTTGGTAACTGTGTACATGTAATAAGAAACAAGGTGTGTAACTGTGTACATGTAATAAGAAACAAGGTTGGTAACTGTGTACATGTAATAAGAAACAAGGTGTGTAACTGTGTAACTTTGTATCAGACTTTTATTTGAAAGAAAACACTCGCTACACTGAGAACTGGTTGCATATTGTGATGCTGCTGCTATGCACACTGACTATGCAAGAAAATACGTAGCAAACTGAAATTTGATAAGTGGCATCCACATTTTTTTTTTTAACTTTGTTTATCAATGTCTATGCTATTTTACTAGTTTCAATGTCTGTGCCATTTTAGTCGTTTTATGTTTGTGCTATTTTACTTGTTTCAATATCTTTGCTAATGAGTTTCAGTGTCTATTTTATCTTTACTCAATGTGAAATGTTTCAATATATAATCCTATGCTACTTTATTATTTTCAATATCTATTTTGCTGGTTGCAATGTCTATCCCATTTTTACTATCTTCAATAACTATGTCATTTTACTCGTTTCAATGTCTGCTATTTTTCTTGTTTCAACGTCTATCCTATTTTACTATCCATAATGTCAGTATATTACTGTCCCCTCAGAGCTCTCCTGTGCAAGAGGGAAGAGTTCAGGCTTGGGGAGCGAATCCTCTACGTGCTGCTCGCGCCCGTGTTTTACCTGTTCCCGACGTCTCTGTCCATCCCTGTGGAGAGCGTGGCCCGGGCCATGGTCAACCACGTGGTGGCGCCACTGGGCGGCTCGGGGCCACAGACCAGCATCTACTTCAACAAGGAGACGCACGAGGCATCCGGCCTGCATCCTAGGGGCTGTGCCAAGTGATGCTAAACATGGTTCACAAAGTGTAAATGTGCCTATGGAGATAAAATGAGTCTACTTGATTTAAGTGTAAGATCCGAAATTCCTTAGAAACAATTTTTAACTGTTTAGTGTGAATCAATATCTAGGCTTCTGTATGGTGAGAGCAAAGTGTGTAACTGTGTACATGTAATAAGCTACAAGGTGTGTAACTGTGTACATGTAATGAGATTTAAGGTGGGCAACTGTGTACATGTAATTAGAAACAAGGTGTGTAACTGTGTACATGTAATAAGCTACAAGGTGTGTAACTGTGTACATCTAATAAGCTACACGGTGTGTAACTGTGTACATGTAATTAGAAACAAGGTGTGTAACTGTGTACATGTAATTAGAAACAAGGTTGGTAACTGTGTACATGTAATAAGAAACAAGGTTGGTAACTGTGTACATGTAATCAGAAACAAGGTGTGTAACTGTGTAAATGTAATAAGAAACAAGGCGGGTAACTGTATACATGTAATAAGAAACAAGGTGTGTAACTGTGTACATGTAATAAGAAACAAGGTTGGTAACTGTGTAAATGTAATTAGAAACAAGGTGTGTAACTGTGTACATGTAATAAGATACAAGTTGTGTACAAGTAATAAGAAACAAGGTTGGTAACTGTATGGGGAGGAACAAAGTGAAAACAGTCTAGATTAAAATGTAAGATTTGAGTACTTAAACGAGACTACATGAATGTATAATGTGTAATTTTTTATTTACATATGAACATTGTCTTGGAGAAATAACCTGAGTTATGACGGTTAGTCCTTTTTGACGATTGAAATTGAACCGGTGAAAGTTGTAAATACCTATAATGATTGCTTGTGGCTTTTGAATGTAATATTGTATTGTGTTAACATTATATGATTATTCTTCTTTTGTACATGTGATAATGGGCATTGTTAAGCGCACTGAGCATGATTGTTCATGGGAGTGCACTATATGTATGCAATATATTATTATTATTATTTTAGTCTTAACTTTGCTTGTGGTGGGCCTATTGATAGAAAATGTAACTGATCGATTATGAAGTCTTTTGTGTAACATCAAGATACATGTATTAACATGTGCTTCGAGAATGTTTTATGGCAGTAAGATCCAAACATTCAATGAAAGTTCTACCTTAAGGGTTGTAAAAATGTACAAAGAAAATGTGACACTATGACTAAGTTATGACTAGGGTGTTCCATTTCCATGTTTCAGCAACATATCTATACACGCCACACACTTATATATATATATATATATACACACGCCAAATTATTATGGTTCTTTATTCTGTAGAAGCTAATTATGGACGTTTTCGTTGTGTGGGTTGTGTTGTGTGTGTGTGTTTGTTTTTTTGTCATAAAATTCTAAACTCAATATAAGTTGCAAATATTTATTAAACATATCATACGAGTTGGATATCATACGAGTTGGCAAAAATCCAGTAGTATTCTTGCATGTTTGTAACACTAGAAGTGGAGAAGAGATTTAAGAAAGGTGGTACACACGTATTTGTTGACATGGAAGTAAAAAAAACCTACATGGTGTCAGATGTGATGAGGGGATAAAATGAGGAAAGAAACCATGTCGATTTGTCCCTTGTGATTTTTGCTTACTTTAAATGTGATAGTTATTTATGCACATATCATTGAGAAGTTCTTAATTACGAATTATTGAATTTAAAAGTAGATATTGTTGTTTTTTGTTTCGGGGAGGTTGTTTTTTGTTGTTATTTGTTTATGTTTTTTTATGCACAAGTATGACCTTTGTGCAATATCAATTGGCTTTATCAAGCTCACAGTTAATTAATTTTTTAATAATAAAAATGTTCATGGTGATTCTCTATGTCTGTGTGTTTTGTACTAACTTGATTGACTTATGACATTCATAATTTCACTATAGTGGTTGTTTCTGTGATTATTTCAGAAAAAAAACATTCATAAATTTAGAGTTGAAGAATTTAAATTACTATTTTATAACCCCAAGTTGTTTTGATTAAAGATTTTCTTTGATTATGTGTACATTAATTTTTTATACAGCTCGGTGACAACATGTTTATCAAACTTTTGCAAATAAAACATACAAGACAGTTATTTATTATCAGGAGTTTTGTCCTTATTGTCTCATAAAAATAATAATAATAATAATAATGATCATTTTAAGCGCTTTATCCCAGCATAGCCGGCTTAAAGCGCTTTACAAAGTTAAGACGAGACAATTTATCAACCAATCACACACATTATAAGGCAGTTTTGCACATAAAGGACATGATACATGAACAGCAAAGAAATTATGAAAAATGAGTAAATTACACATATAAAGGAAACATTAGTAAAAATTAAGAGGAAAAATCCACTGACAAGTGCATTGTAAATAAGTAGGTTTTTAGGCTTCTTTTGAAGATCAACGTCTTGTGGGCTTTTTATTGATTTGGAACTTTTTTTTTTATCTTTGGTGCATGCAATTTGTTCACCAAGGTCCTCTAGGGCGACACTATCATTTAAGGCGTGATCATACTACATGTATTGCTGTTACTGCTACTGCCACTGCTGCTGCTGCCACTACTACTGCCACTGCTGCTACTACTACTACCACTACTACTACTATTAAGCATTTTTCCAGTGGGCTTTTCTTGAAAATGGTCGAGCAAAGCTTATAACCCTCGACGTGTTATATATGGGCACCAAATCGTATTGCCACCCCAAAGAAAGCCTGATTTATAATAGTTATTTTATAGACTTGCGCTGTGTGATGGTATGTAGCCCTCGTGTCCTCATCATCAGCTACCTCCCACAAAGCCCGCGATTTTCCTGGATTAACAACAGTCCAGGTTTTATGAACACGAAGCAATTTTGGTCACAGCCCATGAAAGAACAATAATTGCTTTACTTTGACTTACTTTGACTTATTGCCGTGTCGCGTCCCAGTTCTTCGTCTGTGTCGCTTCGGCAGCCTTCTCGATCTGTGATGTTAATTCCCTCCAACGTTTCCAAATCTGTGCTAGGTTTGTGATCTCGGACCTACAAGAAATCAACTTATCCTTTAGTGGAAACTGCATCATTTTAATTTTATTGTAATTCAATGAAGGCGTTTACTTAACTTAACCGAAATTCTTAGTAGGCTACGGGTGCAAAGACTGCCTGTACACAACCGTGATAGAGGGACATGGTCTGTCCCACAGGGAAGGGTGGGGGGATCGCACTGGCTCAAGTGGTAGAGCGTCGGTCTTCAGATCGGAGGTTCGCAGTTCGAATACCATTATCGGCAAAAATGTATTTGTCCGAAAAAATGTATTCATCTCCTATAACTGATTGGGTCGGTGTCAGTATAATGTGACAAGTTGAGACAAGAGTCCTGGTCTACCCGCCCTGCCTGTCTTGTGTATGGTTGCACATAAAATTGCCAGACGTCAGTTTTGGTGCCCTTTTACAATATAGTCTACATAGTGCTGACGTTGGATGTTAAATCAATTCAGATACAGCCGTCTAGAACACAGTAGACATAGAAGGGTGTGGCTCAGATATAGCTGTGTAGAACAGAGTAGACCTAAAGGGGCGTGGCTTAGACATAGACGTGTAGAACACAGTAGACCTAAAGGGGCGTGGTTCTGATATAGCCGTCTAGAACACAGTAGACATAGAAGGGCGTCGCTCTGATATAGCTGTGTAGAACACAGTAGACATAGAGGGGCGTGGCTCTGATATAGCTGTGTAGAACACAGTAGACATAGAAGGGTGTGGCTCTGATATAGCTGTGTAGAACACAGTAGACATAGAGAGGCATGGCTCAGATATATCCGTCCAGAACACGGTAAACCGAAAGGGGTGAGGCTTAGATATAGCCGTGTAGAACACAGTAGGCTTAAAGGGGCGCGGCTCTGATATAGCCGTCTAGAACACAGTAGACATAGAAGGGCGTGGTTCTGATATAGCTGTCTAGAACACAGTAGGCTTAAAGGGGCGCGGCTTAGATATAGCCGTGTAGAACACAGTAGACATACAGGGGCGTGGCTTAGATATAGCCGTGTAGAATACAGTAGACCTAGAGAGGCATGGCTCAGATATATCCGTCTAGAACACGGTAAACCGAAAGGGTGTGGCTTAGATATAGCCGCCTAGAACACAGAAGACATAGAAGTCTAAAACACAGTAGACCTAAAGGGGCGTGGCTTAAATATAGCCGTGTAGAATACAGTAGACATACAAGGGCGTGGCTTAGATATAGCCGTGTAGAATACAGTAGACATACAGGGGCGTGGCTTAGATATAGCCGTGTAGAATACAGTAGACCTAGAGAGGCATGGCTCAGATATATCCGTCTAGAACACGGTAAACCGAAAGGGGTGTGGCTCTGATATAGCTGTGTAGAACACAGTAGACCTAGAAGGGCGTGGCTCTGATATAGCCGTGTAGAACACAGTAGCCCAAAAGGGGCGTGGCTCAGATATAGCCGTGTAGAACACAGTAGACATAGAGGGGCGTGGCTCAGATATAGCCGTGTAGAACACAGTAGACATAGAAGGGCGTGGCTTAGATATAGCCGTGTAGAACACAGTAGACCTAAAGGGGCGTGGCTTAGATATAGCCGTGTAGAACACAGTAGACATAGAGGGGCGTGGCTCTGATATAGCCGTCTAGAACACAGTAGACATAGAAGGGCGTGGCTTATACATAGACGTCTAGAACACAGTAGACATAGAAGGGCGTGCCTTATACATAGACGTCTAGAACACAGTAGACCTAAAGGGGCGTGGCTCAGATATAGCCGTCTAGAACACAGTAGACCAAAAGGGGTGTGGCTTCGATATTGCCGTGTAGAACACAGTAGACTTAAAGGGGCGTGGCTTAAATATAGCCGTGCAGAACACAGTAGACATAGAGGGGCGTGGCTTAGATATAGCCGTGTATCAATTTAGAGGCCTGGAATGTCGGGGTCCTTAGCGAAAACTGAGGCGATAGGTATGGCAAGTCGAGAACCTGCAACGGCGTGAAATCATGGGTTATCAGAAAAACCCGCGACGAAGGGGCTTCATTACGCCATCTGTTATCGCTGAGTGGATCGTAAAGCCTGTAACATGGGTTATCCGAAAAACCCGCGACGAAGGGGCTTCATTACGCCATCTGTTATCGCTGAGTGGATCGTAAAGCCTGTAACATGAAACGTCATTGCCATACACATTAACAGGGGGGAGGCGGAGAGAGAGAGAGAGAGAGAGAGAGAGAGAGAGAGAGAGGAAAAGAGAGAGAGGGGAAAAGAAGGGTTAGAGATAGAACATTGGATATATAATAAATAAATAAATAAATAAATATGTGTGTGTATGTATTCTCGATAATTTGAATGATTTGTTGATTGATTGATTGATTCATCGATTGAAGTTGATTTGCTCGCTGGGATTCTCACCCTTACAATATGCAACCAGACAGAGTAGGTCTAGGCCCTACATGTAATAAATATTTCTTCGATTTATCTCTCTCAGTACAAACATGTTATTGCGAAAATTTAGATATTTTGTTTATAATTTATAATGAACAGCAGTATAATTTAATCGTCTAGTTTTAACATTGAAATTTTCATTAACAGTGTCTAAACCCGTATTATATTATCTGTGGTTAAACAAATCTAATTGGAACAAAAAGATTTTTATCGAACCATCGAAATTAGAAGGAACAAAAAGAAAGTGATCGAAGTTTCGCTTAGACCGAGTGCTGAGCACTTATACACAGATAATAAAAAAAAGATAACAGTGTGTTCCTTATGGGTTAATATGTGATGAGGGGTGCAGTTGTAAAAGAAAAGCTAATCTAAAGATCATTATTAGATCTATGGCCTACTTATCTGCTGAACAAACCTACAACTTGAAATAAATTATATTTTCGTATTGAATGCACCCCAGCAGTGATGTATGGCGGAAGTGATCCAAACCAAACACTTCGCCTACTTCTGCATCTATAAGCTTACAAGTTTAGCCTCCAGACTCTATAAAGTAACTAGAGACTAGTAGAGAGAGTTAGATCTAGAGTAGTCGCCAACAAGTTTTGGTCTATCTTAACAGAGGAAAAATAATAATTTCACATCTCACTTAAGATAAAAGAAGATTCTGTAAAATTTATACCAGATCAAAGACCTCTCCAGACTCGTAAGTTCCTGTTCCCTGTGGATATGAAGTAAATCTTTCTTAGAATTAATGTAGCCATTGTAGATCTAGGTCTAGAGACTAGATTCTAGATCTAGATCTAGAAAATTTATATCTCGATCTGGATTATATAGGCACTATATACTGCAAAATTTCATTGTTTTTAGATCAGCATGGCATTCAGACACAACACTGGAGCAGAAATCATGGTGTACCCTGGAGACCCTATAACAGATTGCCTCATTTGTTGATGGACCAGATTGAAAAGCTTAGTTTAGATTTAGTTCTAAAGGCATATTAAATATATCTCTAAAGTGAAAATGAACGCACTTAGAAAAAGAAAAAGAAGAAGATCAGAGAAATAGCATTGAGATCTTAGCACAGGACTTTAAATTAAACATTTGAAGTCCATCCCTTTTTGTACCCTCCACACATTTAGTAACCAGTCGTAATTTATTGGCAATGCTGTTTTAAGTGTTCACAGTTAACTCAGAAGCTGACAGAAGAATCTTGATTGATATAATATTACAGTGTCAGTGGTTTGATGCAGTGCAGATCCACCCATGGTATCTGGTCAGCTGACATGATCAATCAATCAATCATTCAGTGACAGTCTGAGGCTCAGATTTGTCAACATGGGGAATACTGTTGTATTTATACCAATTCAAATGTTCAAGGTCTATAATGATTTTGTGATATTCCACCAATTGGATTACAAGTTGATTCAACCAAAGTGCTGATAAAAATTAGACCGACCAAACAGAAACTAAACGTTTGGTCAGGGAAATAGATCTCCACTTGGATGAAAAAAATCCAACCAAGCTCTTTACTGTTTGCACCATTGATTTTTTTTTTGGTATCACAAATCTATTTTAATAAGTTTGGAATATATAATAATGTGTGAACAGTTTAATTTTAACCTTCTTAATAATTTTATACTTTTTTCATTAGAAGCTGGGGCTGTTAGCTTGGATACAAAGTTGTTCTCTTCTCAAGACAATCTATTCTTTCTATATTGCATTTAAAGATGTGTACATATTGATTCTCACAACTTTCCAATTTTCTGTGCACTTTTGTGTTCTAGATTTTTTCAGGAGTAAAAAAAATACAAGAAGAATTTGACATTAAAAATGGTCTACAAAATTTTTTTATTTCCATCATATTAATCTGAAATGGATATTTGTGCTCATGTACTAATAAAGGTGAAAATATATTAAAATCCAAACATGAAAATCGTCTACCACTAATGCCAAGTCAGCACTTTCATTTTAATAAATGTTTCTCTTTTTTTTTCTTTCAGTTTTGTGGTGCCTGCAAGCAAGATTTGGAGCACTTTTACCTTTAGTGCAATTTGGCACTCTCATATTGTTATAGAACTGATAAAAGGGTTGTTTCTGAATATATGCTATTGGACTTTTACGTTTGAATAAGTTGGTATTGTAGAACCAGTACATGATGATCTAGCAAACTTGAGGGTAAACCATGGTACACAACTCCATAAGGATGGCCCTTTACAGGAATGTTTCCAACGACACGAACATGGGTCTAGATGATGGCTCTGTTTTCTTCATGAGCATGAGGGAAGTTGTGACCCCAGCACCTGTTCCGTTCACTGAGCTGGTGGTGCCTGTTTGTAGGGAAATTTTATACAAAGGCATTGGTGACTCTGCGTAAGTATAATCACCCACTGTCACTGCATCTCATAATGATTAATTTATAATATAGTGTCCATTTTTCATTCAAATCAGGGGAAAAGATAGAGCAATTGAATTTGTGACCCAAACTTAAATGCATCAATTACAAGTTTTTTTAATGGGGGAAAAAAAGTTTTTCCTTTTAATTTGTGATTCTAGAGGAAGTTAGATGGGGGATTATCACAGGATTGAAACAAAAAGGCATGATAAGGAAAACACTGGTGGATGGACAGAACTGTTTGAATTTTGTGCAGAATAGAGAAAAGAAAAACTATAGCATTAACAAGTGATAATAAGTGGCGCAACGCCTAAAAATCCTCCCTGCTTTCCGTAAACTTACTAATTTGAACAAAAATTGGTGAGTCAAAGCTCAAATTTAAGTTGTTTCAGGGAGTTTTGTTTTGTCATCCAGTATGCTAGATATTCCATAAAAATACGACCCAGTTGGCATGACTGATGATTGTAATGACATAGACTAGAGAGATGTATCTGTTGTCACCTGTCTCTGCCACACTTGTCCATTTTAGTGGAGCTAATCCGCCCTGTTTTCCTGCCCTCTCTGCATATATCCCGTGCTGCCAGGGTGCGGTGGTGGGACCTGGCCATCCTGCTCCCAAACTGCGTTTTCCTGCTGTTCCTCGCCTACGGGCTGCGCATGGCTGTCAGGAAGCTCCAGGCCTCGAGCAGCCCCATCTTCACAGCTTTCTACGGACTGGTAAACCAGGATTTCTTTCTTATATCAAAAAGTTTTAGGTGAACTCAAACAAGTCACTGAATTGTGGCAGCAATGCTCATAAAATTGCACTGATTTTAGGGGTTTTCCAAAATTTTTACTCTTTGAACCAATAAAGAGCGAATAGAACTTTTTGAAGATTTCAAAACTTTAGCTTTTTACCTTTCAAATAAAGTGTCTATTTCACAGCATACATGCTTGTGATGTGACTTAATTGAGTTAAGAGTGTTAAATTTGAACGTATGCTGGCAACAATACTTTGGCGGGGTTTAGAAGGAATCAAGCATTAACGGAGAGCTGAAGAGGATACAAATTTAAATTGTTTGCATAAATTTTATGGATTAACATTTGTCATGATAACGCTTGAATCTTTTTTTTTAAATTTCTGAATTGCCTTTTTTTATTGATTCAAAAGACATATTTAAATTTTTTTGAAAATAAAGAGTAACCAAGCACATTTTTTCTGTAAAACAGTTTTATTTTAAATGAATTCTACTGACATATTATCAAGACTAACAAAAAGTAATATTGCCTGACTACTTAAAATTGTTTTTTTCTAAATAAAGTAGCCCAATTGAAAAGGTCCAGTGCCCTCTTAATTGTGTCCTTTCCTCCTCAGATCGTGGCCGTGTGTATCATCAGTGTGTTGAGGTGTGTCGTGTCCATGACGGTGAATGCCGCCACATCAGTGGGTGATAAGGCCGATAAGGTAGGCGTGTAACCACACCAGAGGAGTGTGTTGTAATGTGATTACAGAAGGCATGAATATTGTGTTGTATTAAATGTGAACGCCGCCACATCAGTGGGTGATAAGGCCGATAAGGTAGGCGTGTGACCACACCAGAGGAGTGTGTTGTTACAGCATTGTAGTGTGATTAGAGAAGGCATGAATATTGTGTTGTATTAACGGTGAACGCTGCCACATCAGTGGGTGATAAGGCCGACAAGGTAGGCGTGTAACCACACCAGAGGAGTGTGTTGTAGTGTGATTAGAGAAGGCATGAATATTGTGTTGTAGTAACGGTGAACGCTGCCACATCAGTGGGTGATAAGGCCGACAAGGTAGGCGTGTAACCACACCAGAGGAGTGAGTTGTTACAGCATTGTAATGTGATTAGAGAAGGCATGAATATTGTGTTGTATTAACGGTGAACGCCGCCACATCAGTGGGTGATAAGGTAGGTGTGTAACCGCACCAGAGGAGTGTGTTGTTATAGCATTGTAGTGTTATTAGAGAAGGCGTGAATATTGTGTTGTATTAACGGTGAACGCCGCCACATCAGTGGGTGATAAGGTAGGCGTGTAACCACACCAGAGGAGTGAGTTGTTACAGCATTGTAATGTGGTTAGAGAAGGCATGAATATTGCGCTGTATTAACAGTTTATATCAGTGATTTCAGAAAGCTCAGTTGGTCAATGCTCTAGAGTGGCGTGCAAAAGGTCTCTGGTTTGAATCTAAGCTGTTTTTCCTTCCCCTCTTCAGACTTTTTGGGAAGAAAACCATGAATTTGTTTGAGATCAGATTTTTTAAAATTCTGCTTAGTTATGTTCAGAGGGCGGTTATAACATATCATTTAGGAGAATCATATAGTACTGTACTTTACTCTGTATGGTTTATACAGTGTACAGTTTCAATACTCATAACTTCGCTGAGTGTTGTTATAACAGATACTTGAACTTACAGCATAACTATAGTATTCATAGTGTATCCAATGAGATTTCAACAGATGCTTGTGTATATCATATTATGTCAACAAGCGGCTGCAACTGTTTCTTATACAGGTCTTAAAATATTATCAGTAAGTACAAGTATCTATAGAAATCATTTCATATAAGTATATTATTGTGTCATTTCATAAGACTACATTGTGTAAAAGAAATATCTTCAGGGATCTTGCAGTGTGTTCAGTCTTCTCACTCAAGTTTGGTCTCTTGGACTGTGTCAAAACAGTTGGTTTAACACTTTAGACAGACAGCCTGAGTGAAGAGAAAAAGAGATCCAAATCAAATCAAAGTATAAAATGGTATAATTATAATTTCTCTGAGTGGAAATTGGATTCATTTCTGCAAACTAATTTCAAAGAAATGGGCCATAAAGTAAAATAACGAAGAGGTTGGCCCTCAAAAAGTTTATTGGAGGTGATAGGTCTTATCTTTATTTAATTTGGCTAGAGTGTACACATCTGGCAGACCGAGAGGTCTTTAAAATCTTAACTTTAATCAAAGGCTCAAAATAAAAATCACAGAAGCAGGGGCATGCTACTGGACAGAAAGGTTTTCATAGAAGTGGAAGTGTGAGGCTGCACTGATAAAGATCTGCTATGACACTGGTATATGCATATTGATATGTTTGGACTAAGATTGAATCAAGTTTTCCTTATCTTTTCAGATTTTGTGGCTAGTTCTGCGGTTTGCATTGTTAGCCACTGAGATGTCTGTCGTTATTTTTGGCCTGGCTTTTGGTAAGAGAATACTCCATTTTATATTTATCTTGGTTCATTTTTTGCATTCTCTGTTTTTTAAATTTTGTTTTATTATTATTTTCAACATAAAGGAGGTAACAGATCTTTTTTGAAAAATTTCAATTGTTTTTCATTCTTAAATTGCGAAAAAAAAAAAAAAAAAAGCATATTGCCATATCAAAAAGCTGCTTAACCTTTTTTAGACTTTTATATTTATTGAAGAACTAGCCTTACAACCTTTTCAACAAGGCATGTGGTTGAACAAATTCTTCACAAATATAGTGCTGATATGTGGTGGGGCAGTATGTGGGTGAAAACATACCCCAGAGATGGGCTATAACCACTTAAACGCATCATTGCACTAAACAAGTTTGAATCTGAATATTGAAACACCCTGGCACTAGACTTTGAAGGTGGTCCTTAAGGCAAGTTTTGAGCTCTATGGTGGTCATTGTTCTGTCCAAATTCGAGGTTGGCGCGCCATATGTTTTCATGCCAAACAATCTTGCGCCAGTCTGTGGTTCTTATGTAGCTGGGTCCCTGTCCTCTCTTTAACTCTTAGTGGTTCCATAGTTTTCTCCCCTTGAAAAAAAATTGTGGGTGTTGTACTTTATGATTGCCTCTAACTTGGTGATATTGTAAGTAATAATGCCTTGTAGCATATCATTTTGTGCAGAAATGAATGGAGCTTGATATTTTCTAGGTTTTGCAGCAATATTTTTGAGTAACATGACACACAAGTACTGAATGCAAAAAAAAAAATGGATGAATTTTTAAAAAAAGATGCATGCATCCAAAGTCTCAAAGAAGGAAAAAAATTCAGATTTGACAAAATTTATGTAATTTATTCATTTTATGACAGATCAACATTCTTTACAACAATAAAAAACCATTTGGTTGTAAAAAAATTACATACATCTTGCTTGGAGACGGTGTAAAGATAGCTGCTAGCAGAATGTCCAAGATGGCGGATCGGAATGTAAACAAACTCCGGAGCAAATAGTTATTTTTAATTATTACCTTTTTAATTAAAAACTATTGCTTTTATGTATTAAAAATGTGTTTTTTCGATTCAAAAACACTTAAATTTTCATATTGCAGTCCAAAAAAGCCATGTTCATAAAGTCAGGGCTTTATAAATATCATGCAGAAAATGGGGGTGTGTCATCGTTCACCGGTGAACGAAATCACTGTAGTGGAACGTTAGAGAGTTAATGTCATCGTATCGCTTCCTGCTGGGTCTACCTTTCCCTCTCCTTCCCTCCATTTTGTCAACTTTAAGCTCATGAAAACCTGACTTTTTAAAATTGAAAATTGTCTAGGTCCTTACAACAATAAATATGTCTGAAAATTTGAAAAATACTCTTAGGATCAATTTTACTTGCTTTTTACTGTCTTCTTCAACTATTTCAAAAAGATAAAATTAAATCTAAATTTAAAAATTAAATATCAAAAAGGTTGAGAAATACAAGACATTAAGTCAAGAAGTTGACAACTAGGTACAAAGTCCTGGACTTTTTGAGTCAATTTACTCACTTCAAGATAGTACAAACCTCCTACTCTCCCCCCGCCCCCCCCCCTGAAGTTACCTGAATGCTTGAGTAGAAGAGAGCAATCGTGAACGTGACAATCAGAACTCTGTGAATGCTTGTGCGGCTATCCAGATGACCTTGGATGGTATAACAAAATAAATTAGTGGATGCAAGTACAGATAAACACATCTTTCCATCAGATTTAAGCGAAACAGAAAAGTTTACAGCAAAAGGTTACACAAAGATTGTAGATGTTCGCATTATCCCAAAAAAAGAAGAAAGAAAGAAGGTGCATTCAACAAGAAAATTAGACACAAAATTAACTGTGATAGAGTAAGTAAAAAGCAAGTAAAATTGATCCCAACACACACACCAACTAAAGCCTAGCTACAAAGCTCACCGGTTACCCCAACACACACACACAACTAAAGCCTAGCTACAAAGCTGACCGGTTACCCCAACACACACACACAACTAAAGCCTAGCTACAAAGCTGACCGGTTACCCCAACACACACACACCAACTAAAGCCTAGCTACAAAGCTCACCGGTTACCCCAACACACACACACACCAACTAAAGCCTAGCTACAAAGCTGACCGGTTACCCCAACACACACACACCAACTAAAGCCTAGCTACAAAGCTGACCGGTTACCCCAACACACACACACAACTAAAGCCTAGCTACAAAGCTGACCGGTTACCCCAACACACACACACCAACTAAAGCCTAGCTACAAAGCTCACCGGTTACCCCAACACACACACACAACTAAAGCCTAGCTACAAAGCTGACCGGTTACCCCAACACACACACACCAACTAAAGCCTAGCTACAAAGCTGACCGGTTACCCCTGCCCCAACACACACACACACAACTAAAGCCTAGCTACAAAGCTGACCGGTTACCCCTGCCCCAACACACACACACACCAACTAAAGCCTAGCTACAAAGCTGACCGGTTACCCCAACACACACACACACCAACTAAAGCCTAGCTACAAAGCTGACCGGTTACCCCTGCTCTCTGCCACCAGGGCACGCTGGAGCTGACCTACGAACATCCCAACTTCACGGGCAAGTCCGGCAAGCAGTTCTCCAACCAGACGACCTTCGTCAGCTACGACCTGTTCGCCCACGGGGGGATTTGTTCTTAGGTCTGTGTGAGTGGGGCTTGTTCTTAGGTCTGTGTGAGTGGGGCTCGTTCTTAGGTCTGTGTGAGTGGGGCTTGTTCTTAGGTCTGTGGCTTATGAGCTTTTGGGGTCTTCTTGTTTTCTCATACCCTCATTGAAAGTGTTCCGATGTATTTTATTTCTTTTGGTGAACACTTAAGTCTCAATCAGTTCCTGCCTAATGTACACCGTCGGCACTACACAGGCTATATTGTAGGCTGGCCCCTAAGATTGACATCTGATAATTTCATGTGCTGCCACACGAGACAGGAGAGGGAGGCTCTGCCAATTGGGGACATTATCGGGCAAAAAAGGTTTTCAATCTAAATGTGAGAAGCACAGGCATAGCAATACAACAGCCTTCTAGGGCTCGTAAAATGCAAAACCCTTCCCCTACACCAATCAAAGCAAATCAGCTGATGTATTAAAATAAAGGAGGCTCTATGGACAAGTATAGAACATAACGCATTTAGTCATGTTCTGTTAAGTTTTAGTTATAGGTCTTTTCATAAATGATAAATGATTTTTACAATCAATGTCTAAATATTCGTGGGCAGTCCTGACACTTTAAATGAGACAAAGGAACATGATTACTTAATGAGCTTCTGAACAGGTCAACTAAGTGTTGTAATGACCTGCTTATTTCCCATGTTGGCAGGTTTATGCAGCCATTGTCATTCTGCCATTCACAAGGCTGAAGGAGCGCTTTCTGTTACCAAGTAAGTCTCCACACTCCTCTCTCTCTCTCTCTCTCTCTCTCTCTCTCTCTCTCTCTCGCTTATGAGCTTCTGGGGTCTTCTTGTTTTCTCATGCCCTCATTAAAAGTGTCCTGGCATATTTTATTGCTTTTGGGGAACACTTAAGTCTCAATCAGTTCCTGCCTAACGTACTCTGTCAGCACTACACAGGCTATATTGTAGGCGGGCCCCTAAGATTGACATCTGATATTTTCATGTGCTGCCACACACGAGACAGTTGGGGACATAATTGGACTAATAAAGGTTTGCAATCTAAATGTAAGAAGCACAGGCATAGCAATACAACAGCTTTCTAGGGCTCATAAAATGCAATACCCATCCATTACACCAGTCAAAGCTGATGTATTAAAATTAGCGAGGCTCTATGGACAAGTATAGTACAGCATTTAGTCATTTTCCGTTAAGTTCTAGTTATAGGTCTTTTCATAAATTAATGATAAATGATTTTCACAATCAGTCTCTAAATATTCGTGGGCAGTCCTGACACTTCAAATGAGTCAAGGGAACATGATTACTTAATGAGATTCTGAACAGGTGAACTAAGTGTTGTAATGACCTGCTTATTTCCCATGTTGGCAGGTTTATGCAGCCATTGTCATTCTGCCATTCACAAGGCTGAAGGAGCGCTTTCTGTTACCAAGTAAGTCTCCACACACTCTCTCTCTCTCTCTCTCTCTCTCTCTCTCTCTCTCTCTCTCTCTCTCTCTCTCTCTCTCTCTCTCTCTCTCTCTCTCTCTCTCTCTCTCTCTCTCTCTCTCTCTCTCTCTCTCTCTCTCTCTCTCTCTCTCTCTCTCTCTCTCTCTCTCAATCTATTTGGAAACATGGCTATAAATTCCTTGTTGAATTTGAACCAAAAGAGAGGGCAGAAAAAAGCTTCATTATAATACAAATCATAACTTTAGGATATCAACATATTTCCAACAAATATCTTATTCAAATTTTAACAAGCCTTAAAATCACAAAACAAATCCAATCAGTTAAATTTGAGATTTTCACTAAACTGCCTAAACTTTAAAAAGTGTCCTCTTGATTTTGACGAAATAAAAGGACCAGCTTGTTGATGTACGTGTCACCAGAAAAAGTTCAGACAATTTGGTTAGGGCTCACATACAAGTCTTTTCTTTTTTTTATTTTTAGGAAGTGCATCTTGTACTTAATAATTTGTTCACTGAAACTATTAGACACTTTCAGTTTCCAGCTATCTGATTGTTATTTGTTTTTATCCCTGCTTGTCACATTGTCTTTCTTCAAAATTTATTTATGTGTTACACTGAAGCATCATGCTGAATGAACACGTCTTTGCTCTGCATGGACACAAACACTTCCATTCTGTGCTTCTTAAAAATAAATAGTTTAATGATATTAATTAAACAGCTACCAACTTGTACGTAACACTCAAACTGCCTATTTCAACCAACGTCAATATTGCCCTTTCTTTATTTGAAATTTATAGAGATTTTAGTAAAATATCACAGCTCATATACCACGTGCCTTAATCCATGCCTTTGCCTGTGTTCCAGCCAAGCGAACGTTCTACTACTACTGTGCCTTCCTGGCAGTTCTCAACTTGACCCAGTCCATGGCCAGCCTGCTCATGTACAAGGGGATCAAAAACAGCCTATGGTGAGAGCTTAGGACTCAGCAATAATTCTCTGCCTACTTGTTTCATATACAACATTGCTAGACATAAAATTATCTTATGATATCTTATCACAAGTAGGTTATGCTACCAGTAGAGACAATTACCCAGATAACAGCAGCATCTCTACAAACCTTGTTTCAAGATTTTCAGGATTGGAAAAGAAATCCAACAAATATTTTAATAATATGGAGAAAGAAATGTCTGTTGTTAACCTTTTTTGTGAATAGTGTTTGGGAAGCAGGTTATAGTAACTTGAGTCAAATGGTCCTTAAGAAGACATATGTTTAAAAAATTGGTCACCAAAACTCAAGCAATTACTAAAAAGCTTACATCGCAAAATCAGCAGTGAAGTTTGGTTGGTATGATTTTTTTTTACATGCAGTTTCTAAGAAAGGAAAATAATAAACTATTGATAACATAATTAATATGAAAGAGTCTGTCAAATGTTTTTCTTTTTTTCTTTCAGTGTCATTGATTTGACAACCTATTTGTATTTCTCGTTTTATCATCCGCTGGTGTATCTTGTCTTCCTCTGGAATTTCTTCAAGTGAGTAACACAAGTTGTCTCTTTACAGATAGTAATTTAGCACTTGACAAACTAGCAAAGTTACTGTTTTTACACTAGTATAATGGCTTTTGGTTTTCAGAGGCTCTTGTTGAAAATAGGTTGATAGGTACATCTTTAAATAGCTTTCTAAGATTGGTAAAATATATGTGCTGTTTAGAACACATTTAAGTTATCACTAGGCTTCCAAAAATAAAAGGCTAGGTCGCCAAAGTTGTTAAAAATTATTTTACATTGGACTGTGCACCATAATCCCATCCTTGTTCAAAATAACTATTTTCAATTTTTTTTTTCACCTTTTATTAATTTTCAAAAATGCCTGAAAATGGTGTGCACAGGTAGAGCACTTTACAAAAATAGTAAGTGCCATTCCTTACAAACTATGTTGACGTTTTTAGAGAAATAAATCACTTTTACAATTGATATGCTAAAGGATTTCACTTTGTTCAATTTGGTGACTTAGCACTATATTTTTGGAAACCTTAGTTTATCCGCTTCAAACACCATTTTCTGTATTCCCTATTCCAACTATACCATTCCTGGAATCTTACCCATATTTGAATTTCAGTATATTTTAGCAATAGTATGATTTTTATTTCTCTAGAAATACACAAAAAGAGACATTTTTCTGTGCGGCAGAAGGCAGAAGGTACAGTGGAAACCTCAAAATTAACATCGCTTGGAACAGAATATCAGTATTAAGAAGAAGAAAAAAGAGGATTCAAAGAAAAAAGGTCACATACATGAACCACAAAAGTTTCAGAAAGTTAGACAGTCGCTTACCTTAATTAAAAATTTAGATTCGTGGGAGTTTCCTATTGCTTTCCTTCCATACCAACCTTCTGGTTTCCCCCCAGTCCTATATCTTCTAAAAACTTGTCATGCGCAGCAATAAGCATTGAAAGCTTCTTCACAGATAGTATTTGTGTAATGTCTATTGGCGGTACCAGCTTAGAATCAAATAAGGAAAACTGCAAATATTAGTCCTATTCTAACAAAGAGGAGAAAAAAATAACCTACACTCTGGCAAAATTCAGGTAATTCATTTTGAATTTTTTGACTTTGTTTTTTGAGGTTTCCATTGTATTGAGGTGTTGATATAGTCACATAAAAACCTTATTTATGTGTAAAAAAAAATACACTGACAGGTTCCTTGATTAAACTTTTGAAAATGAAAAAGAAAACACAAAAAACTGAAAAGTTAAAGGCAAAGCTTAGTCACTCATATTCCACTTTAATCAATTAGATTAAAAAGAAATGAATAAATATCTTCTTTCTATCTTAGATTTTTTTTTCTTTCTTAAAACAGGTTAAACTTTATATTAGTGAAAGAAGGATATGATGTTATGAACAGCATGAGTATCATAATTATCCATGTTTTACACATGTGACTTTTTTTTTACGAAGAAAAGCATCAAAATGTGTACTGAAATTTTTAGATCAATAGTTTTTCATATATTAGTGAACTTTAAACACTTTTATTTGATAGCCATATTTTCACATCCATTTGCTACCCATAATAACTTGAGTGGAAAGAAATGTCTCCCCAAATATCCTCATTAATTTGAGGCAATAAGGTTAAAGTTTCAGTAAAATATTAGATCTAATTCTAAATATGAACTTGAAGGACAATGTTCAACATAGACCAGTTAGCACTGTGTACCTCTATGCACCACTGTGTTCAATCCACAAACATTTCTTACTTATTTAAAAAAATAAATTTTTACTAATCAGGAGACAATTGTTTTCAATTAGGCAATGTAATAAATATATCGACAGAGTAACATTCTTCTTTTTCTCCTCCATAAATTTATCCTCCTGTCTTTGACATTTTCTTTATCCCACTGCTATCTCTGATCCTTGCACCCCTGCCCCCGGCTGAAATATGGATGACTAAGAGTTAAAAATGAAGCATTAAAAGAAAAGCGTAGTTGACTTAACTTATCACCCAAAATGTAATGTTTGCTTGTAAAGCTCATTCTATAAGTTTGGTCTGTTGAAATGCAAAGATGCAGCATTGTATTTGTAATTATAGGGCCAACAGAGGAAGCTTTCATAGCCAGAGTTTATGTCAATTATAAGTTTGATGTATTCCCTTCTTCATCTGACCCAAAGTATAATGAATTTTGTTTTTAATGGTATTTTTACTTTAGCAGGGAAAAGCATTTATTAATATTCAATTCAATTCAATGTTTATTCAGTCAATATATATATTAAGAACATACATATCAAAAATTATTTTGTCAAGCACAGGCTATGCAAGATGAATACATATAAACAGTTATACAAATATACATGCAGCAACACAATTAGCAAAAAGTTTTACTTAAACATAGTTGTATCAAAGTATTACACATTAATTAAAGGGAAAAAAAAAAAAAAATACTGATTCTTTGCTGATTCTGTTCAGCAAAAAATTTTATTTTTATACATTTCTACAGCATTTTTTGTCAATGTCAAATAAGATTATAAGACACATAAAAGCTCTCAGTTTTTGTCGTCTGTATTAACTATAAATTGAAGCATTTGTTTGTTCAATAATGAATATGGAAACGTTAATTAAGAATAACAATATTTAAGTTCGTACACTATAACATAATCTCGGGATTTCCATTTGTAACTCATTTTTCTTTTCTCCCATCTCTTGCCCTCCCTCCACCCAATGGATATCCGCGTGTGTGTGTGTGTGTGCTTCCGGCAACTTCTTCACTCTCATCGCTGACGCTCTGCTCTTCTGATGTGCCACCCCATCCGGCTTGCTTGAATTTGCTCTGTGCGAACACACTATGTACACACATATACACTCTGTACACACATATACACTCTGTACACACATACACTCTGTACACACATATACACTCTGTACACATATACACTCTGTACACACATATACATTCTGTACACACATATACACTCTGTACACACATATACACTCTGTACACACATACACTCTGTACAGATACACTCTGTACACACATATACACTCTGTACACACATACACTCTGTACACACATACACTCTGTACACACATACACTCTGTACACACATATACATTCTGTACGGAAACGCTATGTACACACATATACATTCTGGACGGACGTGATAACACTCTTCTTTTTCTCCTCCATAAATTTATCCTCCTGTCTTTGACATTTTCTTTATCCCACTGCTATCTCTGATCCTTGCACCCCTGCCCCCAGCTGAAATATGGATGACTAAGAGTTTAAAATAAAGCATTAAAAGAAAAGCAAAGTTCACTTACCTTATTACCCAAAATGTAATGTTTGCTTGTAAAGCTAATTCTATAAGTTTGGTCTGTTGAAATGCAAAGATGCAGCATCATATTTGTAATTATAGAGCCAACAGAGAAAGATTATAGAGCCAGAATTTATGTAATTTATAAATTTGATGTATTCCCTTCTTCATCTGACCCAAAGTATAATGAATTTTGTTTTTAATGGTATCTTTAGGAGGGAAAAACATTTATTAATACTGATACTTTGCTGATTCTGTTCAGCAAAAAATTTTTATACGTTTCTACAGCATTTTGTGTCAACGTGAAATAAGATATAAGACACATGAAAGCTCTCAGCCTTTTTCGTCTGTATTAACTATAAATTTAAGCATTTGTTTGTTCAATTTGGAAATGTTAGTTAAGAGCAACAGTATTTAAGTTCGTACACCATAACATAATCTCGGGATTTCCATTTGTAACTTTTTTTTTCTTTTCTCCCATCTCTTGCCCTCCCTCCACCCAATGGATATCCGCGTGTGTGTGTGTGTGTGTGCTTCCGGCAACTTCTTCACTATCATCGCTGACGCATTGCTCTCTGACGTGCCACCCCATCCGGCTTGCTTGAATTTGCTCTGTGCGGACACACTATGTACACACATATACACTCTGTACACACATACACCCTGTACGGATACACACTGTACACACTTACACCTTGTACACACATATACATTCTGTACACACATAAACCCTGTACGGAAATGCTCTGTACACACATATACCCTGTACGGACGTGCTCTGTTCACCCATATTCACACCCTGTACACACATATTCACACCCTGTGCGCTTGTCGGGTGCCTGTGCTCGGTGCAGAACGGCGGGTGCCAGCGTGCACTTCTCGTACAAGCATCACCTTGGCGACGAGG
Source organism: Elysia chlorotica (assembly GCA_003991915.1). Classification (NCBI taxonomy): domain Eukaryota; kingdom Metazoa; phylum Mollusca; class Gastropoda; family Plakobranchidae; genus Elysia; species Elysia chlorotica. Next base: position 118,779 of record RQTK01000710.1, read on the forward strand.
ACGCATCATCGTCTGGCGCGGGGCTCGAGGACGATCAGCTGAGCCTGCCTGCTGGGGGCGCCATCTTCAGGCCCAAGGCGGGCCAGGCAGACGCCGGTGACCTTTCGCCTTTCTATTCTATCGACAGCACACACCTGGACGCAACCTTCGCCAGCGAGCGACGCGACAGCTCGCCCCACACCGTCACCATCAACGGGGATCTGTATAGCCAGGTCGTGGAGACCTAAACAGGTCGTGGAGACCTAGGAAAGCCAGGTCATGGAGACCTAGACAGGCCAGGTCGTGGAGACCTAGGAAAGCCAGGTCGTGGAGACCTAGACAGGCCAGGTCCACAGAGCTTGCGTGTGAGGGTGCTCAGCAAAATCCAGAATCCATATGTTTTGTTTTCTTTTACGCTTGAGGAAGCATCAGTTTCATGACAGTGTCATTGATCTGTTCAATTCTTACTATTATATGCTGAACTTTGTTGATGTTTTATACATTTTGATACATAGAGGCATGTTGAAAATGGAAAGAAAATGTTATGTTTTGTTTTTTTCTCTTATCATGAGAGGAAGCATCGGGTTCATGACAATGTCGTTGGTCTGTACATGGTTTTTCTTTGCATAAAGATTATAATATACTAATATATTGATGCTGAACTTTGTTGATGTTTAACACATTTCATCAAAGGAAGATGTTGAAAAATGGAGAGAAAATGGGATACTGGTTACTAAATTGCTCAGGTTTTTTTGCTAAACAAATAATAAAGCTGTAAATTATGGCCGAACACCCCAATTTTTTTTTTTATTTGTGAAGAATGAGAGCTATTTGTGTGTCTGTTACTGAGATTCATGTTCAATTGTTGGATGCTCAAAGTGGTCTCTTGTGATCGCCAGCCTTTGACGTTCTGAGTCAGCTGATTTCTTTCTCTCCTGTCATTCCCAGAACAAAGTAACTCCTAAGGATGTCAGGTTTCATTTCCAGTTCACTGGTGCTTTCCCCCCTCGATGTTCATCATTTTGATATTTGTCCGCTCTTTCCAGCATAAATTCTTTGGATCAGTTCTATATTTGTTGGGCTATTTTTCATAAATTCATTGTATGTTTTTTGTCACACTTATCGATCTATTGTGCATAAGTTCATTGGATCATTTTTATATTTATTGGTTTATTCCTCATACATTTATTGTATGCTTTAGCTTTTCATCATTGTCTTCTCACGAACATTTTTTGCATTACCTTTTCATGTTGATTGGTTTGCCCCTGCAGAAGGTCACTAGATAGCCCTATGTCTGGATATGTGAAGTGCTAACATGTCACCCGTAACTTGCGCTAGTGGGCCTGCCAGTGAAATCTGACACAACATTCTTTTGTACAGCTTTTATACGCTAAGATTTTGAGATACCTTACTTATGTTGGCGACATCCTAACGAAGGCCTAAAAAGAATTGTTTTCATAGAGAAATTTAATTGTGTGTTGGTAACTGGTCCAGAAAATAAGATGGTGATGGTGGTTTATGTGCCTTTGTTCAGCAGTGCAACCTGCTGGAAAAAAAAACAATAATTATACTAACAATTATACTTACAACATAACATAAGTCATAGAGGGGTGGCATCCATTTGCCACTGTATGTTTGTCTGTTGTTGTTTTTTTTTAGTGTTTTTTTTTCCTTCTGACAAATCTTTATGGTGCTCTGTGAGATACTAATCCTGATTGTTTCTATTTGGTATGAGACAAAAGTAAATTCTACCCAATCATAACAGAAAACTTGTGGACTACTTCTATGGTGGAAGTATTGTAATTTTTCTATAGTGGAAGTATTGTAATTTTACAGTGTTGATTGTTGTCAAGATTTTATGGTTTTTATTTCGGCATAAAATTGAAGTTTATGAAGAAAGCTGCTCCTCTCGGTAAACGACTGGACACGGAAAACTGGCTAACCAGAGTTTGTGCATTGTTGGATGTAAAGGTGATTCTGGTCTTGAGATGTTCTAGTCCGCCATCTGCTCCCTCTAGTCATCATTCAGATAGATGTTGTCAGACTTTCATTGAACGGCAGTATTGCTAGATGGTATCAGCCTTTGGATTTAAAATCAGGTTGTGTGGTTGGTGTTTTTTCTTTTTTTTTTTTTATTATTTGTTATTAAAAGTGTTAAGATATAGCAGCAGCATTTAATAAAATAAAATAATGTTTTGTTACCTCTTGCCTTTTCTCGTCATTCTTTTTCTTTTTTACTGGTGGGAGTTGCACAATAAAACAAAAGTGTTTTTTTTTCTTTTTGCAAGGTAGATTAATCGTATTAAATGAATTTATTCTAAAGTTTACCAGCAGTTTCTCCTCTATTGTAAAATCCCTGCTGTGGTTGAGTGGTTATAATTTCATATAACTGACTTCCTTTGTATCTCAGTTGTTCAATTTCACATACTTCTAATTGTTGAAACTAAACTGAACCCAAAAATTACCTAGTACGGCACAGGTGTTGTGGACAATTTCAGTATTTTGTTTTCTTTGTTTTTGTTGTTGTTTTTTTAGCTCCTATGGTCTCTTTTCCTTTCATGATAGTTGCAGATATAATTGGTGTTAGCTTTGAAACCTGTGGCTATTTTCGTGAAAATGTATGTCTCAGATCTTAAGCTGCTCTCTAGTGTTTGATCAAATTCATGCAATGTTTACCAACAATGTCAATAGATAAAAGATTATAATTATCTTGCATTTTGGTGTTATGATTCAGAGAATCTTGGGACCACCTGACTGTGAGGTTTAAACATGTTATACAGTTTTCTGGGAGTCAAACTTCTCTTAGTTGGGAGTTGAGTTGTTGAGTTGGTTTAACGTCCAACATCAGCACTAACTATATAGGCTATATTGTGGATGGGCCCCAAGACTGATGCCTGACCATTTTAAGTGCTGCCACACATGAGACAGGCGGGGATACCATGACTCCTGTTAGGAAAATAATATGTACTCTCTTTTTGGGGTCTTTGATTTCTGAACGGACTGCTCATGTGTGCGGATATTGTGCATTGTGTTGAACTTAAATTTCTATCTGTGATTTGTAAATAGATGAAAGTAAAAATATTGACTATAAAACCATAATCCCAGAGTAATGTTTTCACATTTTAACTCCCTGCGTTGATGAATACAGCCATGTAGAACCATGGACATGTAATTTCTATTTTCAGAAAATTAATGTATACAAAACTGAGCAGTTTCAATGTCCCTGCCAAAGGGTGTACAATTCAATATCTATCTATCTCTCTCTCTCTCGCGCGCGCGAGCGCGCGCACGCGCTCTTCTTACAGGTTAGGGAAGTTTTATGTCTGAATTCTGGAAATGGTAAAAGGCCCTGATGACAGCAATGTCAAATCTTGGCCTTGGCCTTATTTTTTGTCTCTGTGTTTTTGAAATAAAAAGAAAAGATTTTAAATTTTCCAAGCCCAAAGAGATGTCTTATGGAAAAGAAACAACTGTTATTTCCAAAACTAGTAGGCTCTCAACATACATGTACAGAATGATGATGAAATTTCTGCAGCTCTGTCCTTTTTATTCTGATATATTTTCCATGTGAGGCAGAATAAAGTTTCAAGAACTGGCCAATTTTTTTTCTCTAAAACATGTGTTTTTACTTGTGCAAAAAAGGAGTCTTATAATTATTTTTTTCTTTATTGAACTTTGCATTCCGTTTTTTTGTGTGTACATGAAGTGAGAGCTACCAATCAAATTTATATTCATATGTTTACTCTTTGATGTTTCCATTTGAATGTTTTGAGACACGTTTGACACATTTTAAATTCGTTGAAAAACAATAACATTGAAATTCAGCATGCGAGGAATCCATATCCCAGAAATGTTCATGTTATTCATGATTGAGTTTATAAAATTATTATGACATGTATTGCAAGCAATAGTACAGAGGGTTGTTTTTTTTATTTTTTTATCAATTCATGTACATTAATTTTTCTCATGATGTTAGTAATAATGGAACGCGAAATGTTAAATATATGTTATCTTAAAAAAATAAGATGAATAATGCTGTTGTAAGTGAACGATTACGATAACTCTTATAAGTGTGTACGAAACTGAAGACCAGACATATTGACGCGAAACATTATTTATGCATCATGTATTAAAAACCACAAAATACGATTTCAGCCATTTCCATAAGTTTTAGGGGAATCCAGAACTAATTATGATGTATAGTTTCTCTTTATGCAAGATGAAAGCAACAAGCAATAATGAATGGATTTTATAACTAGCTATCTTGAGACAATTTTAATTTTATGCCAGGTGTTGTAGAGCTTTCTGATTTTGAACTTCTTCAGATTATTGAAATGTTGGCATGGACTGTAAATAATGTAGAGGTGATGTAAAAGTAAACAATTCCTTCTCTAGAGCTGGAAGTATCAAACTGTAGTACCTCAATTTATGAATCACAAGCATATTCTAACTGGCATTCTTTGTATTCAGAGTACTCAACACAAAGGTTTGAAAAGAACATTTTAGGCTGGCTGTGGAAAGCCTGTGTAATTTGATGCAATGAAATAGGAATGTTGGGTAACAAATAGCATGGGTTTTCTTAGACCTGTCGCAAAAGGCACTGAATCTAATTTTTGTTTTGTTTTAGTCATAATTAGCACTACTCGACAGAAACATGTATTTTCTGTTATTTCGCCCAGTTGACACTACTTAAAGGGCACACACTATGTGTTAATAATTCTCAGTGTTTAGTGTTGTTAAAATAAACCCAGTCCTAGGATGTTCTAGTAAAATGTATTGTTAGAATCATTTTAGTTAAATATATTTTGTATCACAGTGGAAACCTCATAATTCGAATTATTGGGATTGGATGAGAATTTCGAATTAGAGGATTTGAATTATAAAAGGGACAAACCTGAACCACAATAGTATTAAAATCTAGACAGTTGCTTATGTTATTGCAAAAAGGACATTTATGGTAACTTAGTTTTCTTTATATAGCAACCTTCTCCTCAAAGCAGAGAAGCATTGAATTCTGCTTGACATAGTTTTATAGTACTTCTCTAAGCCTATTGGTGGTGCCACTTCAAATTAAGAAAATCAAACCAGAAAGACTTCAAATTTTTAGCCAGATTCTAACAAGCCAAAGAGCCAACAACAAAAAAAAAAATCCTTTTGCAAAACTCGGGTTACGAGAAATTTGAATAATCAGACTCAGTGTCTTTACATACCCATTGTATATTTTTGCTACTGCCAGACTGAGGTCACTTGCCTCAGCATAGAGTGTTTTGTTGTCGATACATTTTGTAGGTTGAATTTTAAATTGTCCTTTCAGATTAAGAGATTACTTCAACATTGCTGCTACACCTTCTTTAAGTGGAAACTAATCAAAGCTAGATTTGTAGGTCGTGCTCAGCAGTGACAAGAAGGAGCTGTAAAGGACAATGATCAATAAAGTACTGCACATAGAAAGTGCAATTTCGTATTGTTATATACCATGTTTTCATCAATTGGCAATATAATTCTGTACAGACGCATCGAAAAGTAGATGGTTCTAATCTCTTAAAGTGCAATCATTTTCACAAACAGCCTGGTTCTACCCACTGCTTAGCACTACTTGAAAACTCCTGCTCTTCTTTTAATATGCTGTAATAATTTCTACAGAAAATTGTCTCAGTGATCTGTATGCTATTTTATCCAGTTGCGAATACATTTAGGTTTAAACTATCCTTTCAGAAACTTTGTTAAATTGCATCATTTGCTTCAGTGAAAATCGGCATAAGTAATGTGAGTAGTTTTTCCATTGCTCCTGGTGTTATGCAGAATAAGAATTAACATGTTTGGCCCAGCTAAATGGAGTGGGAAATGTAACATCCTAATGTCAAGTATAATATACTGAGCCTTCTCTGGATAGTAGCGTTACTGTGCCATTCTCAGTGTTGTCAACAAGGAAGCTCTTTGACCTTGCTATGTACAATGATCTGAATTTTATAAACTTTTGACTGATTCGGACTGTAACTGCGTAGAATCTAGCCACTTATGAGTTTGTGCCATGGAAGGCAAAATGAAATAATATCAGCAACCCGAGTTGGAAATTTTGTATTGGAACTGAATGAAGTGGTAAATCCTTATTTGTGAGGCAACCAGGGTGAATCAGGCACACGTCGCTAAAAATACTATATGTTGACCTTTTTCATTTTCTAATTAAGTTGAATATCTCTGGTTCTAGAAATGATTTAGTTTTAACTATTTCAACCTCTTGAAATGCATGTGATGCTTTTTTAACATTCTATTAATAACTCCAAAAGTAAGATTTCCAACTAGTGCCCAATTCACCTTTGTTGCCTTGCATTTTCCATATATTGAACTGAGTTCATTGAATGGACCAAGAACACTTTAAAGTCCTATGTGTTGTTAAGCATGTTGTCATGTAGATCTATTAAAAAAAAGCTCCCTGTAGGCCTATACAACATGAAGTTAATTATCTGTCCTGCTGGCTTTTGCCTGTTATTTGTTATTTTGTATGTGTATTTATTGAAAGATGGCGGCTTCTAGCAGCATTGTGTTCTGCTGGTGGTTGTGTCTGCATGTGCTTGTCATTAAAATATGATACTCACAACAATTGTGCAACTGGCTCTCTCGTTTGCCTATGTATCCTGATTTGGAAATAAACAGAACTTACTGGCTTCAACTGACATTGTTCCAGAATCTTGACCTTGTAATTTAGAGGGGCTTTTTCCCTTTGTTTTTGTGTGTTAATACTGTTATTTATTAATTTTGTTGATTTTTTTATGTGTGTTTTTTTTCTATTGTCATTATTTATAGATATCAATGATCATTTTGTGCTGGAAACTAAGTAAGTGTATGAAAACAATTTTGAGAAAGAATATCAAAGAGTTTAATTAAAAATGTGTTTATTCAAAGCAAAAAGTACATGTATATAAAAAAATATTGTCAACAAAAGGACATAGATTAGTCTCAAACTTTAAATTAAAATTTCCCTCAGCAGAACGCAATCAAAATTAAGCAGATCTAGCCAGCAGCTATGGAGTTAAATCACTTGTACGCAACAGAGGATTTTCATACAACATTCTCTTTAAAAAAGATTGAGATGAAAACCAGTTATAGACAAAAAGCAATCAAATTTTCACCAAATACAGATGCATAGCATTACCTGAGAATATTATTTTGGTAAATTTCCATCTGTCACAGTGTGGTTTTGGCATAATTAAGCAACACATCAATTAGTATATTGAAAAGTTGTACAAAAGCTGAAACCAATGTATGAAGAACTTTTTTTTCTCTTTTTACCCAAGTTTCTTGACTTTTTGAGGAAATGAAAATAAATCTGTTCAAGTGGCCTTCTGACTGAATTACAAAACTATTTTTTTAAGGAAATGAAAAGTAAAAAAGATCTAATGAAATGTTCTGAGTTGCAAAACTAAGGTAGGTTAAAGAAACAAAAACAAAAACATCTATTTATCCACCCAGTTTATCACAATCTATGCAGTTTGGTTTCTGAAAGTGACACCTCACAGAATGTATTGTAACAGATAAACATAATCTAAATTTTGAGTTGTTAAAGCCTATATCATGTGACTATAAGCTTTATTTACATAAAAAATTTCAAAAGGTAAAAAAGAAAATTTGAATAAATAAGACATAAAGTATATTTGTACGCAATGTATCTTCGGAAATTCAATCGAAAACGAAACTTGAGAAAGTCTGGGTTCACTCGAAGTTTACAGATCTTTCACAATTAGTTAAAATTAGATTTCAATCAATGTACAAGACATTTATCAAAAGCAGCAGTTTATTATAAACATTGATTAACTGACAGGAATGCTTTCAAAATTGAAAAAAAAAAAATTAAACTTAAATGTTTGCGGACATTGGGATAAATAAGGCAGACTATTGTATTGAAACAATACAGATTTTTGTAAAGAAAATAATATCACTCTACAAATAATGGCAACTCATAAGTTCTATGGCTTACAAAAGTTTAAAAAATAATATTTCTGTATATCATCACAGTATGCTTTTGATGTGAGACCCTTTGGTCTATCCTAACGTGGCAAAGGAATTAAATGATAATATTACAAGGTTCATCAATTTTGTATTCTATAAATAGTTAATACACTGCACAATTATTATTTTTTGTAGCGCCACTCAAAATTCTGAATCACACAGAGTAACTTTCCTTGCTGAATAAACTAGCACAACAACTTTCGTACAAACAACTGAAATCGTTTATGATTGCAGATGCGGTAATGCTTTCTACATTCTTTCCTTGTCAGTTCTTGTTTTAACTTTTCTCACATACTCAAACAACTTTAAAAAAATGTTACAAGAACATTAATTTTACTTACTTGCATAGACATACATAGTTATTGAAACAACTAAAATAATTCATAAAACTTTTACACTATCACATACTCAAGCAGTTGCCTGAATCAGCCTTGTATGAAAAATGTCATGGGCAAAGAAAGGATGTATTGTATGTACTTTAGCAATGGATCAACAAAAAAAAGCAAGTGGTGATTTTAAAAAAAAGGAGAAAATGTGAAAATTCTAATAATACTTGGCGGTAAGCGAGACAAGTTGAGAATTATGATTTAGAAAATAAAATGTCTGAATAAGGGATAAGGCCTGGTTGAAACAGGGTTATCTTTCTGTTTTTCCCCAACAAAACCATTGAACTTGATCTAATGTGGAAAGTATATTCATGGAAGGCGGATGGCAGAGCAGTAACGTTTTTAAATCTGTTCACATGCTGAACGCTTCCACTGTCTCTGTGCATTACGGTACATGCTAACTGATACAAAAAAATCAGAGATAAAGGCAAGCAGTTTCAATGGGCGTTTCTATGACTCAAAAATTACTTGAGCGTATGAAATTCCTTTGAGGTCATTTTTCTTTTCAGTGTTTTTCTTTTGGTTTGTATTGAAATATTTTTACGGCAGTAATTTGAGCTGAGGATTGGAACTTTTATTTCTTAAATCCTAGAGAAAATTCCAACACCTTAATCCAGGTTTCTTGACATTGTACAATTTTTTTTCCATTTTATTGTCCTTTGTTTGTAGCTTTAAATTTAAGGATTGTTATTGTGATAAAACCATAGAGTAAATTCCATTCTCCCTTGGAGAAAATAATGAGTGGGATTTTTATTTAAACAAGGTGAATATGAGCAGAGGAAGGGAGTTGAAAATAAATAATACCATGGAGATTTTGTAGCAGTTTCTTATGATGAATATGAAGGAGCAACAAAACAAGGCGGGTTTGATGAGGGCTGGTGTCTGCGTGTGTGATGAGGGCTGGTGTCTGCGTGTGTGATGAGGGCTGGTGTCTGCGTGTGTGATGAGGGCTGGTGTCTGCGTGTGTGATGAGGGCTGGTGTCTGCGTGTGTGATGAGGGCTGGTGTCTGCGTGTGTGATGAGGGCTGGTGTCTGCGTGTGTGATGAGGGCTGGTGTCTGCGTGTGTGATGAGGGCTGGTGTCTGCGTGTGTGATGAGGGCTGGTGTCTGCGTGTGGTCGGAGGCCCCTGGACTAGGACAGAGTGCCGCTCCAGTTGATCGGGTTGTAGCGCATCACCTCCCGGTCGTAGCGGTCGGTCATGACCTTGGAGTGACGGTCCCTGGCCCACGCTGTCTCCATGAACTGTCCAGGGGAGACAAGAAAGGAAGGGAAACACAGGGTCAAGGTCAAACGCATGTCAGTAAAACTTCTCATCACATTAGAGAATGCATTAGATTTTTATTAAACAAACAAAAAATGTAGGCCTATATTTACAAACTAGAACTTAATGCTACTGCTCTCTTCTCCCCCTGCTTTGGTCAGGAAGAGAAGATGTCTCCTTGTTGAAAGTTTTCTAGGTTCCCATGGGACATTCTGTACAGCAGCTGGCCCCAAGACTGAAGTCTGAAAACTTTGTATGAGCTGCCACACGGAGACAGATCAAAGTTATCTGCACACAATTAGTCACATGCTACAGACGTAGATCCAAACAGTAAAAAAAACCATGGGCAGCCTTATTAGAGTTAGAACCAGGGAAATTCTGGTAAGAATCTGCTTTCAATACCAATTGAATTACTGTGTGCCCTCCTTGGTGCATTCCACGAGAGAACTAAAGAATTGCATGAGCTGATTCTATAAAGTGTGCAGACTGTTGCAGAAGAAACTGAATTATAAAACAGATTACAAAAAAACTATTTATCATTATAAGAATTTCATTTCGCTTGTAAAATATTTTCAAGAACTGCCTCAGATAGTATGACAGTGAGTCTATTATGAAATACTTCTCACCGTCTTGTTGTCATCCCGGAAGTTTTTCAAGTAGTTGAACTTTTTCACGAAATCCTGGAAGTCTTTCATCTTGCACTGCCTGTCGTACTCGACGGCCGCCTCGCTCTCCTTGACCTTGGTCTGAAAGTCGGACTTGACTTGGCAGTCTCGGTCTGACATCTGCTGCTTGAGGACCTCGCGGTAATGGCGTCTGGGGAGGGGCAGGGGAGAAACAGGAGAACACAAGCTCTTTAGCTCTTTTGGTAAAAATATTTGTACAGGCTCTGAATAAAACACAGTTATGTTGTTTTTTTTTTTGGTTATATCTGAAAATAATAGACGATTTTTACTTACCCCTGGACCTAATTGCTCTCATCTTTTTCTTACCAAGCTCTAAACACAAATCCTCTTTAAGTGTTCACCCTGACTCTGCGAGGCACATAAGGTTATAGCGCTCCCAACATTATTTTAAGGCGTAGCTCTCCAACCCTGGCTTAAGGACGATCTTGAGACGCCATCTTGTCACAGTAAACCTTGTCTTAATTAGTTAGTACTCAACAATATTTCTATACTAAAAATATCAACCAATAAAAAGGTGTGACCTATCTTCTCTTGTCTGCTCCATCAGTCTTATGAGCAGGTTTTGAAGTATGGTGAAGCAAACAGGTGGACCACCAGGTGTGAAGTCTGTTTTTTTGGTATGTTTGCTTATTACGAGATTATTGTTCAATGTTACTGACCAGTAGAGGGTATCTGTGGGTATTGATACTGCTACAATTTTGAACGATGAGTCTTTGAGCTATTCTATGGTTTGAAAACACCATCCTTTGTCTATAGTGGTTGAGATGTGGAGTACAAAGGGAGCAGGTGAGATGTAAGAAAATCAGTTGAGGCTTTGCTCAGTTTTGGGTGAAGGGAAGATGAAAACAAGTTGTAGTTCGTGATCGCGCATCAGACAAGAGAGTGAAGATTGACATCTACTCTCTCTCATTTGACCAATCAGCGGTATGGAGCATGGCATCTTCTCTATAATGATATGACCAATAGGTGCAAGGTTGTATCTATGACATCTACACACTCTCTCTCTCTCTCTCTCTCTCTCTCTTTCTCTCTCTCTCTCTCTCTTTCTCTCTGATATGAACACTTACCTTGATGATAAAGCGTATCTACTTTCTCTGAGCTGACTAATTCGCATTAATGCGTATTGGACAATAAACTGTAACTCGCTTATTGCTCCTGTACACAATATGTAGCCTACAAACACTCACCTGGTGTCCGATCCCAATAAACACTTACATGAGAAACAGAATGATTTTAAAACTAAGTTTATCTCACAGTGGAATACTCATAAATTGATGTCACTGGGGAACTCAAATTAAGATCGATACATCCGAAAACGAATATTTTCGTAGTTTAAGTGTTTATTGGGATCGGACACCAGGTGAGTGTTTGTAGGCTACATATTTGTACAGGAGCAATAAGCGAGTTACAGTTTATTGTCCAATACCGCATTAATGCGAATTAGTCAGCTCAGAGAAAGTAGATACGCTTTATCATCAAGGTAAGTGTTCATATCAGAGAGAAAGAGAGAGAGAGAGAGAGAAAGAGAGAGAGAGAGAGAGAGAGAGAGAGTGTGTAGATGTCATAGATACAACCTTGCACCTATTGGTCATATCATTATAGAGAAGATGCCATGCTCCATACCGCTGATTGGTCAAATGAGAGAGAGTAGATGTCAATCTTCACTCTCTTGTCTGATGCGGATCACAACTACAACTTGTTTAGGGTGGATGGGGGTAGGGCAAGGTTTATTATTGCAAATGATCAGACTTGAAATACACGAGCAGATCGCGATAGAAAAGTACCAAAGATAAACGTATACACAATCATGCACATGCACATGCACCTGAAACAGATAGTCAAAATAATTCAAAACTTTACGACTGATCCGGTTACAAAGGGAGGATAAAGAAAGAAGAGTGAGTGAAGAGGAGGGCAGGTGGGGAGGGGGGAGGGCCGCAAACGCCAGAATTATTTCTATGCTTTGCAAGTTCTAACTCACTGGTTGCAGTTATTTAAATTTTAAAACACACTGAAATGTACAATTGGATATTCAATAAAGAAAAAAATGAGACAATGGTTAGAAACAATAGTATATGTTTTAAGTTGAATAAAGAGAGAGGGGCTCAAAATAAAGCAGCCGTATCCAACTATTCACTTCTAAGGGGGGCAGACTGGTCATTTTTTACCTCCAGCATTAACTAAAAATAATGCTTTCTTTCATTGGAACGCTCGTTGAAGATGGACAATGGTATTGATCACCAAATAGTCAAAGCACTAATTAAATTGACTTAATCCTTTCGGGCAACTTGCCATCTTTACAGCTGTCACAGTACGACGTATTACGTATTTTCAGCACAGCTAGCGACCACCCATTAGTACGGAGTTAAATCAATGTGAACTCCGAATTGGAAAGGGCAAAGAGATTGAAGAAACATAGTAAGGTACAAGTGCCAAATAATACCAACAGAAAAGAAAACTTCCAACTTGTCCTAACAAATAGATTTAAGGCATAACTGATAATGATGACGACCGGTGCTACAACAGCATCACAGAAACCACCTCTACGGGCAGTGGAGGAAAATCACACCATAAGAACCTGAGAAGTTTTCAGCAGAAACAAAACATTTCCTGAATAAAAGACGGTCAATGAAGAGAGATGAATCCAACAGAAACATCACTGAATATTCGCAAGTTTTCTAAACAATCAGGAAGGGATTGGCTATAGAAATAAGAATATTTATTGAGAACGAACAGCTAGCTCCTCTTGATGCCAACAAAGGGTTGCAGCCTAAGCGGACATAACCATAATTATGACCTCTCAGGTTGCAGCTCATTCGTAGAAAACAGGAGACTGGGAAAGCACTGTATTCCAACCATGACAGAGAAGACACGCCCCCCCCCCCCCCCCCCCCAAAAAAAAAAAACAAAAAACAACAAAAAAAAACAAAAACAAAAACAAAAAACCTTAAGGATTTGAAAGCGGACACAAATTGTGGACATTAGATACAAACTCTAAACTCAAAGATTAAAAGCATGAATGTGTTGACTATTTAGAGAGAAGTCTGACAATCAATGGACGCCAATATTCGCCATTTGGCAGCCCAGACTATTCCAAAGAAGAAGAGGAAAACCAAGCCATGGGCTTTAGATCGCCTCGAGATCGGCTCCTCCACATAGTGAATCAGCTACATGTTTAGATTTAGAGCCCGTGGTAAAACTATGACGACTGGGCTAGCTATTTTCTCATCGTGGAAATTGAGACCCTTCTGACAGCCTAGTACCGGCTGGTTTCTCCAGGCTCATGCCAGCAATAAGGCTGACCACGGAGGGGTCCCCAGACTTACTTCTGACAATTTGACAATTTGCTACTCAGATCGGGGACGGGACGCCTGCCTTAACCGGCCCTTACCACACTAACGCACAGGCTTCAGAGAGCTTGATAGAGGGCCACTCGTTCCAGGGTTGGTCGATTGATTGATTGGTTGATTAGCTTGTTGATTGATTTTATTGGAAACTTCGATTAATGGTATACGACAGCATTTACATTGCTACCAAAAAAATGGACTCAGTGCTTTCACAATGGGGCTGGCCTCTTTCTCGCAAAAGTCACGTGATGCTTGTAAGTCGGCTAATGCAAAAAGATATATTAAAATAGGTCTATGCTCTAGCCCAATCAGCAGATTATTTAAAAAAATACAACTGTCACGTTATTTTGTTTACGGTTTTGTTGTTGTTATTGTTTTTTAAAAGAAAGAGGTCATTGGAAGTAATAATACAGGTAAATACTAACATAGTGGAACAAATACTGTAAAACCTGAAGTGATATTGAGAGAGAGAGAGAGAGAGAGAGAGAGAGAGAGAGAGAGAGAGAGAGAAATAGAGAGAGCTGAGGTGAGATAAATAGATAGAGAAAGAGCGAGAGAGACAGACAGAGAACCAATACGGTCGTTTTCAGACCAGCTAACGAATCAGCCAGACATAAAGGGTTAACTCGCCCTTGTCTGTCACAACAGTGTGCTAGTAAATAATAAACGACTGAGAAAAGCGACTGTTTGAAGTCAGTGTGTGATCCAACAAGGAGCCCACAGGGTAAACTTGATCAATAGTTAACTCTGGGCTGACCGGCGCGCACCATGGAGCACCATCGTACGGAGCAGCAAATAACGCGGCGCGGCCTCTAATCGCAGATCGATAGTGCATTGATCTGGCGCTAAGCTGGCCCCCTTCACACAATGGGTCTGGGCGGCCCCCCGACGCTGATCGGCGGTTAATCAAAATATTAGTGCCCGGATGTGTCACGGCAGATATCCTCGGCCGCCGCCATCGCCGCCCACCTATCGTGTGGCCCCTGCAAGTCAAAAGGCCGAGGGGAAGTGGGTCTACAGTTTGGTGGCACAATGCGGCGATGTTGGGTGGTACCAGAGAGTTTGAAATAATTAGAGGTTACACCGGAAAGCTTTTGCGTATATGAGTGGCGATTTGTCTCAGTAAAAAACATGTCTGAAGATTGACACGAATTCCAAAGGGGGGAATCGCGTTCGGTGAAGATTGGAATTTTTTTTACATAAGTTGGGTGGAAAACAGGGTGAAAAGCAGGATTGTCAGGATGAGATTTTAGATTGACGGCATAATTATTGTAAGGATAGTTTGTCTCTTCTTTCTGACAAGGATGGTTCGTCTGCAGCTACGTAAAGGCTTTCCACCGGGGTGGTGCCACAGGCACCAAGGCTGAGCGCAGTCCTTGGTGGTGTATAGTGTCTAGCATTTTAATATAAGACGGTCTGGCAGAGCCATACACTACGCTGCCATAGTCGAGTTTAGATCGTATCAGAGAGCGATAGAGGTAGAGGAGGGACTCTCTATCTGCTCCCCACTCTGTCCCGGAAAAGTTTTAATGAGATTGAGTGCTTTTTGACATTTTTTCTTCAGATATTTCAGGTGGGGGATAAAAGAGAGCTTTTTGTCAAATATAACGCCTAAAAATTTGGCTTCTTCTTCAACAGGAATTCTTTGGCCGCGGCCGATGTAGAGATCAGGATCCCTGTGAAATTTCTTTTTTATTACAAAAATGAACAGCTGTCTGTCCGATTCTGAAGAGTGTTGGGCTGCAGTTGGAGTTGCCGCTCTATGGTTGGAGTTGAAGAGGCTCGGTAGCAGACGAAAAAGCTATCTACGAACAGCAGGCAGTTTACATTGTTCTTCAAAGTCTCAGTTATGGAATTAATTTGAATGTCAAAAACAATTGGTGAGAGAAAACTGCCCTGGGGGCCTCCCTGCTCCAGCTTGGAGAGTCAGACAGAGAGGATCCAACCTTTACTTGGAACTGTCGATTAGCCATGAAATTTTTTAAGGAAGATAGGTAGGTTGCCCTCGAATCCCATATTTTTAAGGTTTTTAAGTATGCCATACTTCCAGGTTGTGTCATAAGCTTTTTCAAGGTCAAAGAAGACAGCGACCATGTGTTGGTTATTGATAAAAGCTTCTCTAATAAATGTTTCAAGGCGGATCAAGTGATCCGTAGTACATCTTTTTGCTCTAAATCCACACTGGAAGTTGGATAAGAGATTATTAACTTCTAAATGCCAAGATAGTCGTTTGGCTACCATTCTTTCAAAAAGTTTACAGAGGCAGCTTGTTAAAGCTATAGGTCTATAATTTTGTGGGTTTTCCGAGTCTTTTCCAGGTTTTGGAATAGGAATAACTGTGGCTTGGCGCCAGGACTCCGGAAAAGTACCGGACACCCAAATTTCGTTAAACAGCTGTAACAGAATTTGAAAATATTGAATTGGCAGGTTTTTTTTATGATTGTGTTATGTAGAAGATCTGGCCTGCGGCCGTTTCCTTCAGGCGCTAGAGGCAGACATAATAGCTGATGAGTAGAAAAGGGTTTGTTGTATTCTTTAGAGCAGTACGGAGAGAAGTCAATCTCCTCAGACTGCTCTTTAAAACTTTGAAATTTAGGGGAGTAGTGGGTGTTGGAAGACTTCCGGGAAAATGCAGCGCCTAGTCCGTCAGGCAATCCCCCGTTCTCCCTCCACATATGATCCATCCGCCTCCCTCAGAGACTGAGATTAGGGTTAGACGCAGAAGCGACAGTCAGGCCCTGTATTTTCCTGACTAATTTCCATACTTTGAACACGGGTGTATCTTTATAAATTTCAGAAATATAGTTTTTCCAAGACTGTCGCTTCTGCTGGCGTATAGTGCGGCGAGCCTCAGCGCGCCGCTTCTTAAAAATATTTAAATTTGCCAGAGAAACGTTTCTTTTAAAAGAAGAATTCGGGGCTTCAAATTATGAAATCGATTAGACTTTAAGACCTTTCGAACGAAGAATACCGACGTCGGTGAATACGATTTCAACTGATACGATAAGTATGTTGAGAAACGCATTGCTGGTGTTGATTGCAGGTAAACCTGACATCATACTGTAACGAGGACAATACTATCACTTTCACCGAGCGAACATACCACATCAGTTTGGTGTCAGCCATTGTGAAACACATCTTACAGATTATTATAGGCATATCATGTGGCCGAGACTCACCAGCAAGAAATATGACCCATGATGTCCAGTTTCAATAGGGAGATGGCCATCCTTAAGTTGTCCTGACAATTAATAAAACCTACTTTACTCATGTCTCAATGTCCAAAAAACAACAAGGAGTTTGTTGTACTGGTGGTGCCAGGAAACAGCAAAGATATGCTTGTTCTGATGGTGTTAAGACACAAGAATGAGATTTGTTACTGAAGGTGTCAACTTGGCATGACCCAACAAGGAGATTGTTTACTTTTGGTGTCAGACAGAACAAGGAAATGGTTTACTGATGATATGTAGACGCAACAAGGAAATGGTTTTCTGATGGTGTCTATAGACTACAAGGAGATGGTTTACTAACGGTGTGTAGACACAACAAAGAAATGGTTTACTGGTGGTGTGCAGACGCAACAAGGAGATGGTTTGCTGATGATATGTAGACGCAACAAGGAAATGGTTTTCTGATGGTGTCTATAGACTACAAGGAGATGGTTTACTGATGGTGTCAAGCCACAACAAGGAGATGGTTTACTGATCGTGTGTAGGTACAACAAGGAGATGGTTTACTGATGGTGTGTAGACACAACAAGGAGATGGTTTACTGATGATGTGTAGACATAACAAGGAGATGGTTTACTGATGATGTGTAGACACAACAAGGAGATGGTTTACTGATGGTGTCAAGCTACAACAAGGAGATGGTTTACTGATGATGTGTAGACACAACAAGGAGATGGTTTACTGATGATGTGTAGACACAACAAGGAGATGGTTTACTGATGCTTACAGGACACATCAACGAGATGGTTATACTCAAGCTGTCAAGACATCGAGATATCATGCATATACTCAAAAGGGGAAATACTCTCCAAAACGTGTCAAAAGACCACAAATAGATAACAGTTCAAATGTTGCCCTCTTTGTTTTGGTGGCGAGAAGTTTAGGCAGCGACATACTCGAAGTTAAAGAAACACATCATACTGTATGGCCATTATCAGTCTAAAGACGTGGCCTTAACCACCGAATGCCCAATAGATCGATGTTATGGGATAATATGCAGCCATTAAAGTTATTGTCCGCTGTACATTAATGGGACATTTGAAGAGCCAAGAGCTCTCCGATACGGACGGTGAAGAACTTCGAGCTTAACTCGGGCTGCCTGGAGACGGTTGAGGCGTTTGACGTCTGCGAGATTTACTTGGCTTTTCAGCATATGGATCGGGTGACAAGAGCTGGGTGTTAAGATAACAGCGGCTTGCCTATGTCTGAGTGTGTCCATGCTGTTTGAGATTGTGGCGTAGAGTGTTGAGGCGCAGGCTGTGTGTTTAAGCTAAGCTCTCCTTAAGCCTGGGTTATCACACCAGAACAGTAGGCCGAAGCTAAGAATATTGCATACACCAAATGCACTCCACCCCTCTACTTCTGTTTTCCTACTCCTTCTCTCCTCTTCACTTCTCCTCCTCCTCCTCCTCCTTCTTCTTTTTCTTCTTCTTCTTCTTCTTCTTCTTCTTCTTCTTCTTCTTCTTCTTCTTCTTCTTCTTCTTCTTCTTCTTCTTCTTCTTCTTCTTCTTCTTCTTCTTCTTCTTCTTTAACTACTACTTTTTTTTTAAATAGGTATTCCACAAATAGAAAGACGAAAGGTAAAAAGACTCATATCTCTAGAGAATATCGATAGAGTTAATCGATTTCTTGTTCTATATTTGATTGTACAGGTCTATCGCTACGTGACAATATATCGGTCATTGAAGCGGCGAGTGAAAACAATGCTTTTGAAAACTTTGAAAGAGAGCTTTGTATTGAGATAATGCCCTAGCTGAATGCGTCTAAAAACCTGGCTCCGTGTTCATGCAAAGAGAACTCTGCTCGGTGAAATGGGGAGACAATCAATGGGGGAGACCGGTGGGAGATAGTGGTGATATGGGGGGGGGGGGGGGGGGGGGGCACCAGTGGTGATATGGGGAGGGGGGGGGGGGGAGGGGGAGGGAGGAAAAAAGGACGGAGAAGAGAGAGAGAGAGAGAGAGAGAGAGAGAGAGAGAGAGAGAGAGAGAGAGAGAGAGAGAAAGAGAGAGAGAGAGAGAGAGGAGAGGATACATCGAGAAAGAGAAAGAGAGAGGGAATAGAAAGAGAGGGCGCACAGACATACGGACAGGCAGAAAGACAGTTAAGGATAGAAAAACAGGCTTTTCGTGTTATAGTATAAATCATTTTTACCCACTGCATTGACCTAAGTCAAACAGTCACCCTTAATGACGACACGCAAGAAAAGCTCTAGACAGGGTCGATCTCAGTTGAAGCTAAACTCAGGTCATGAAGTTGTCAGCAGTGGTTGTTGGACTGAAGCCAGCTGGTGTTGGGGTTTTTATCATGACTGTGTTCGATAACTTACTCCGACAAGATAACAACGCAAACGTTTGAACTGTCAAAGGGTCAACTGGAAAAACTTTGAATCTGGGTGCTCTTAACTGTTCAGAGAAAGAGACAGATAGATTGATAGAGACAATGACAGACGGAGATATAAACAGACAGAAGGACTGAAAAGAGAGAAACATAGAGAGAGAGAGAGAGAGAGAGA
This sequence comes from Elysia chlorotica, assembly GCA_003991915.1. NCBI lineage: Eukaryota > Metazoa > Mollusca > Gastropoda > Plakobranchidae > Elysia > Elysia chlorotica. Next base: position 138,189 of record RQTK01000710.1, read on the forward strand.
GAGAGAGAGAGAGAGAGAGAGAGAGAGAGAGAGAGAGAGAGAGAGAGAGAGAGAGAGAGAAGAGAGAGA
>RQTK01000710.1:159169-185839 GCA_003991915.1 Elysia chlorotica
TCTCTCTCTCTCTCTCTCTCTCTCTCTCTCAATCCTGATAGTGCGACCTGTCAAGAGATATTATGCATGTCCGATTGAACTCAAATTAGGCAAGTCCACTCAGCTATGTCAGACCACAGATGTCTAGCTCTCAAAAATCTCAGTGTTTTGTATCTGTGCAGGTTAATGAATCTTTAAAAAAAAAAAAGATCATGTTCTCTTTCTTGTTTTCACCTTGGTGCTGACATAAATCCTGATCATTAATTCGGACTGTGTAAAAATATACCACAGGTAACATCTTTATCCTGATCTCTCATTCATATTACAGAGGTAAACACTGTTTCTCTTATTTATGTTACAGAGATGTCCAAGTTTTCTTTTATTTGTGTTACAGATGTATACTGATTTTTATGTGTTCATAGGCCTACAGATTCAAAAACACAATCTTTGTTTTTTTATGCTGAGCGTTGCTGAGGTACATCTATATATAATAATTATAATAATTATATGTGTTTCATTTGTCACAATCTCACATTTCTTGCTTGTGTATTGCAGAGGCTTCTGCTGAGTGCGAGCCTGCCTGGCAAGGTGCTGGACAAGAGCTTGGCTTGAAAATCTGGCGTATCGAGGTAGTGCAGAAAGTTGTTACCCTTTCTTTGATATGTTCTTAATTGTTAGGCAGTATTTATACTCTCTGAATCATTAAGCATTATTAAGTTCTCTAAATTATTAAGACATGTGTCTTTTCTTGCTTCGTGGTTAAAGAAAATTGTAGATAGTTCTGTTCGAATTCAAATTTTGCGGTCTTTGGAATATAGTCAGGGGGCCAGAGAAATAATGTAGCATTTTCTTCAAACATATTTATAATTAAAAATAAAATTAAAACAAGTTGTTCAGCGATCATGATATCCTGGCTCTATTACCAGACTTGCAGCACTGTTTCTCTCAGGACTTTTTGACTTGCTTGTCTACAGAAATTCGAGGTGAAGGACTGGCCCAAGGAAGAGTATGGCGAGTTTTATGACGGTGACTCCTACATCATTCTCAATGTAAGTTTCAAACATTTTCTCCTTTGATTAGTATAATTTATCATTAAGAGATTAAAACATTTGTCAACAGTTACATAATGGATGTAGTATTAAAAAAAAACTGTTCAGACAAAAAAACAAAGTAAACAAACAAACAATACACCCCTCCCCATACCCACACACCACACACCGATTATTGTGAGGGTGAGAGAGAGAACACAACTGACAATGTATATATATACATTACATTTTTTACCATGATTCTGTGACTAGTGTGAGAGACACAAGTTTACATCTTCATCTTACAGCTTATGACAAGTCTGACAGAACCTCATGATGAAACTCTTGACAAGTGAAGCAGCTCTAGTACTGCTAGTAATAATTTTAATAAGATTTTTACAAATATAGCAGTGTACAACAAAGTCCTAGTCATATTCCATTGTTGGAACCTCCTGACTGAGCTGAGCTTTCCTCCCCAGACCTACCAAGAGGAGGGCGGTGACAGCTTCCTGTACGATCTCCACTTCTGGATCGGCAAGCACAGCTCTCAGGTGAGCGCACGGCGTGGGAGGCTGTTTGTCATCAACATGAACATGAGCAGCTAAAAGCTTTATTTTCCCAACCTTTGACTAATTCATCACCTAAATATCAAATGAAATCATCAGGGAGATTTCTGACATCTTTGTGTAACTTTTACACATTGAAAAGAAAAAATGTGTACACTCATTACATACTTTTTTTAAAGCACCAACCACCGGTTTGTTTTCAGCTTTGATCTAATATTTTTGTGACAAAAACACATGTCTAAATTTCTCTTGTCAACCTTCCCTCTGCCCATTGTTGTTCTATTGGTTAATTGTTGAGAATGCACTGTCTTGTTTTATGTATAAAATTGTACTTGTAATCCAACATTCTTAAGATGTCAAAGTTTTTGACTTAAATTTATAATAAAAATATAGCAGTGGCTTTAAATTTTGGTACTTAAAATATTCTCAAACGAAATCAATAGCTTTACAAATATTTAATTTCAAAAACTGATTTGCTACTTTGCCGTTTGTCTCTGAGAACTTGTATAATATTCTACGCTGTATCTCTAATGAGATGTTTAATTTGTTCCCCCAGGATGAATATGGAACGGCTGCATACAAGACTGTCGAGCTCGACACTTTCCTCGGTGACCTCCCTGTGCAGCACAGAGAGTGCATGGGGCACGAGAGCCCTCTCTTCAAGTCCTACTTCCCGGGCGGAATCACGTAAGTTCAATGCAAGGAACGGGATCATATTCCTTTACAAAAATTTTTTTTTTAGCTACAATATTTCATCTCCATATCAAATCTATGCCTACATGAACTTTAAATAAACATAAATAAGTAATGACATTCATTAAAGTTACTACGTAAGATATTTTCCACTCTAGCCCTGGCTGTTCAAATTGGTGGGGTTTTTTTTCAATTAAAATTACTGCATGCCTTTAATAACCTTTAATAAGCCACACACATTGTTTGTAAGACTGAAATATGTATACCTTTTGGGACGCCTCTATAATTCTAATCAGGCTGTTCTAGTCTTAGGCCTGCGAATTTTTACCCTGAAACTGTTTTGTCTATCAATGACCAGAACAATGGAGGGAGGTTGTGCCACCGGCTTCCGACATGTCCCCACGATTGAGGAGTATGAGCCCAGACTTTTCAGATTCCAGAAGGACGCCAAGGGTCACACCTGCGTGAGACAGGTAAGATGCTCAGACCACTAGACACAGTATTTGGGGGAGATAACTGTTTTAATATTTAACCACTTGAGTGCTCAGGTATGTCATTAGAAATGACGTAACTGTCGATGAATGTGACATATCTTTTTAATTAAGCTCCAATGAATTATGTTCTGAAAATAGCAGAGTCCATTGTGATTTGAACCAGTGAATCAAAATGAACAGCCATTCAGTATTCATGGTATGGACATATATATATATTTGTAGTAGCCTATTGGTTAATCTTATCTTTGATATTTCTTGCACTCTCTATGTGCATTGCATTGATTAGGTATATCCAAACTGAAGAGACCAAACTGTTGTGTTCTAATGATTCGAATGTATGAGTAGCTTATGCGACTTTTTGCCCTGAAATGTTTCATGTATTTAATCCTTCTTGATCTTTATTAAAGTTAATATTAGGTCTATTGAAGCTGCTATATCTACAGCCACCACACAGCCTATTGATAAAGATGTTTTGATATAAACATGGGCAGTAAATTCTAATTCTACTATGGTTAACTTTCAGTTAGGCCCAGTTAGGTTATCAAGATTTGTATCAAACATTAATCGTAATGTGTTTACCCTTGTTAAAAATTTTAGATCTAAATATTTATTCTTCAAGATGTGTTGAGAAGAGATCCAGCTGTGCTGTTCAAGAGTTGTTTTTTTTTAAAATTATCATTTCTTGTTTTGTTTTTTAGATTCCTCGTAACCCTGCCCTGGTGACCCAAGATGATGTGTTTGTCCTTGACCTTGGTAATAAACTTTATCAGTTCAACGGAGACAACTCCAGCGTCTCAGAGAGATCTAAGGTACACATCCCTCTGCATATATATGTATATATCGATAACCTTTTCACAAATATTTATTACACACAATCAAAAAAAGAGAGCTCTTGACATAATTATAAAACAACAAATAAATTGTACACCTTTTTTCTATCAGGGTATGCAGTGGGTTCTCAAACAGAGAACTATCCGTGGTGAAGAAACTAAATCTGAAGTGTTGGATGGCTCTGGAACGTCTACCTCGGTAAGTACAACTGGGTAATACATAATGTGACATTAGTGATTGAAAAAGAAACAAATAACATAATAAAATTAATGATTTATTATTATTATTATTATTATTATTATTATTATTATTATTATTATTATTATATAATAATAATAATAATAATAATATTAAAGCTGTTTGCACATCTACTGACAGCACGAGTTCTACCAGAAATTGGATTCATCTGAGGAGGAGGACAACGATGATGGAGATGGTGATGAGGACAAGAAACTGCTCAGGTAGAAGATCTTGGCATTTGAATAATAATCAACCATGATTAAAGCTGAGGGGGTTTGATAGTTAGGGTGTTAGTGATCTTTACCTAGGGTCTGAGGTTCAAATCTTAGTTGGTGAACCCTATTCATTAGAATCTTTCTGGAAACCTAAGGGTTGTAAAGTCACTCAGAGATTAAAATGAATGCTGAGCGTAGCCTAGCTCTCGAGTCATATTCAATATTCAGCATTGTCACTGTGTTTTTAAATCTGCGCTGTTATAATTTCTCTCTTGCGATGACTATTAGTACTATCTATGCCTAGAGCAAATTTCCAAACTGAATAATTAAAGTTTATCTTATCTTATCTCATCTTATGGTTAAGGGAGTGAGTGGAGTTAAAATGCTAGCTATCTAAATAACATGAGTTAATGTGACACACACTTTTATGAAAAGAACAACAAATGGGTTAAATGTCCGTGTTTTTGAGTGTGATTCATCTACTTTTGTAACTTGTTTTAGCACTTTAAAGTAAAGTTTTATTTGTAAACATTTTTTTATACTTCAATGTTAAACATTGGCTTTTATAGCTGATAATTTAGGTACCAGTTGTTGTTTTTAAAAGTAAAAACTTTGATTACCGGTAACTCTTTTAGTTCATGTTTCCTTACATTTTATAAAAAAAGTTGCATAGCATAGTAAAAAGCATGCTACTGAATCGCGTTATACGTGATCATTGTAACTTTCAACTTGACAATAGTTTTCGACGTGCATGGTTTCTGCCCACAGAGTCAACGTGGAGACAGCAGAGTCTGAGGTGGTCAAGGAGGGCGAGGCTTCTATCTCTGACCTGGCATCTGATGTGAGCATCTCTGTAGTCTTAAGTTCAAACAAAATATACATAATAATTATAATACTTGTATATTGTACATATTATAGGCCTTACATGTCTTTCAGTTCCACAGTAGAAAAATTATTGTACCACTTTTCCTGTGAAATCAGGACCCTTTTTACCATCAACTTTTAAGCAGATGGTGTTTCATAGATTCTCTGTCACTGCTTTTAATGCTTTCTCCGCCCAAAGACCAATCAACCACAACAAAAATTGTATTCAAGATCCTTAGTTACAAAATCAGTTTTGTTTAAATATGAAACTCTGTATCGTCTTGGTTTAAGGTAGCTTTAGAACATGTTTTGAAAAGTCTTTAAAAAAAAAAAGGCTGATTATCTCCCATCTATCTTTCTTCATTGCCTCATCACTTCGATATTGAAATCTAGTACATGGGAAGGAAAAGTAGATATAACCATGGCTTATTTACAGAACAAACGACCAGAAGTAAATCCCATTATACTGTATGCTATAACTACATTTATGTCTTTTGTCATTTTATACTTTTTTTTTTATTCAATCATTATTATGGAAATCAGCTAAAATTAGTATTTCAATTAGGAAGAATATTTGTAATGGTGGTGACTAAAAAATAAACCTTGAATATTTACATTAGCCTAATGGTACTAACTTTTTGCCAGTGAATAACTTTTGACAATGAATGACTTAATAATTAATTTAATGATGGTCCTTTTGAAGCATGTCAGTTTCACACCATCCTACAGTAAAACTTGACTGCAGCAGGACTTTTGATTCCAAAAGAAATGTTCTGTTGTAAGCAAGCTCATGCTATAGTCATGTCAAGGAAACTACCAAAAAATCCATTTTAACACTTATTATCTCCCGTTAAAAAAAATTAACGAAACAGGTTTGCGTGGAAATAGGGTCTCTTTAGTTCATTAGTCTTGCCGTTTGTTTTTGTTTTGTTTCTTCTCTCGGCCTTCCTTATTTTTTTGTATGGTTACTCAGGACCATCTAGACCTAACAGTAAAATCGTCAATTCCCACCCCTCTCTTTCTCTCTTTCTGTCTCTGTCTGTATGTCTGTCTGTCTCTATCTCTCTCATAATGTCTGCCGTGCGGGTTGAATGATGGTTCTTTATGGAACCAAAGCTTGCTCTCTCCTCCGGCTGTACACAAGCTCACCCATTTCGTGCCTCGTTAAACCCAAACAGAAGTTAAAGACTTTACATAGTAGGAAAAAGGGGGATTATTGAAATGTCCTGCATTAGCAAAGGTCTAGCTGTAGCAGATGCTGTTGTAGGTATGGACTACTGTATGCCTTTATCAAGGAATGTTTATAAATGTATATACAACAGGAAAAATTCTATTTGATAAGAGTTTATTCAACCATTGCGATGTTAAGTGACCCAAGATGTATAATAATGGCATGAAACATGTTGAACTATCCAGAGCAATTATGTCTCACATTTATGAAATAATGTTATTTTCTCAAAATAATAAGGAAATGTTCTGAATTTTGAAACAATTCAATCTGCTCGAACTATTTAATGCAAAAAACAAAAAACAAGAATTAGAAAAAGACATTATTTCTATTTTACTCATTTTGTTTCATCAGGATGTCTTCATTGTGGACAGCGGAGAGACTGTGTTTGTCTGGGTTGGAGCCAATGCTTCGGAAGATGAGAAGAAGAATGGCATTCCTTATGCCCATGTAAGACAGGACTAGTTTTGATGAACTAATTACATGTATTCTATTGTCTGAGTGAGCCTCACATTCCACACTTTTGTAAAACAAATCAAGATTTTGTACCACAGACTCTCAGACGTTAAATAATTATCCAAAATTTTGTCACACTAGCATTACTTGATTCATTTTATCACTGAAGCTATCTAAAGCAAATTGAAGTTTGTATGAAGAAAAAAACATTGCAATACATTGGTGCTTATAAAACCATGAAAGGAAACATTGATCCATCCCTTAGAAAACATAAAAATATTCATATTTGCAAATAAAAGACGTAAACAAACTTTGACTTTCTGTTTAACAGATCATGCTGCAGGGTACCAAAGATTATACAATTTACCGTAACTATTGGGCGGCCAACTGGTGCAATACAATTTTCTATCACTATCAGGGGGCCAACGGGTGCAATAAAATTTACCATCACTATCAGGGGGCCAACTGGTGTAGGTGGTAGAGCATTGCTCTTCAAAGCCCTTAATCGGTCAACATTTAAAAATTTTCCCAATTTTGTCTTTAATAAAATTGATGAATATTACCTCTGTCCTCAGAACTACTTGCGTAGCAACGGCAGTCCATGGAGGTCTGTCACCGTGGTGAAGGAGGGCCAGAAGTGTGCTCAGTTCACGTCTGCTCTGGCTGCCTAAAGGGCTCTCCGTCTTGCGTGTCCAGAGGAGAAAACTGCGCTTAAAGTTCAAGTCTTCTTCAGACTGATCCAACACCAAGTCAACAACTGGGCGCTCACTGCTCTAATTATAGATCATGTCTAATTTTTTTGGCTAGAGCAGACGTCAGCAACTTAAATGAATTAAATATTGTGAAATCTGGTCATGGCTTATAAGTGAATTATTAAAAGGTTTATTTCTGAAGATGAAATAATGTCGAAGCAGAAACTAAACAAAACAACGGAAAATATGTTTCATTATGAACTGATGTTTAGAAACATAATGTCAGGTACTCAAAGAATTAAATGTACACTGTATTTAAAGTCTTTATGAAAGTTAAGACTAAGGGACTGGAAACTAGCCCTAAAATTGTGAGAGAAAATTCGTAAACAAAAATGGTATTTAAAACATTTTAAGCCGAGCCTTGGTATAGATTTGTCAGCTCTCACCCTTTGCAATCTCAATGTTGTCCATCATTATTTAAAGCTTTTTTGTATATGATTTTGTTAAGAATTTGCATTTTATCTTGAAGTTTTTTTTGCTTGGTAATTGCAATTTGCTTAATTGTTGTTCAATATTTTTATGACCTATATATATATACCGGTACATTTAGAACACTAAAATTTTTAGGTGCTTCCAATTTTTCAATATCTTAAGGTGAAAAGGGTTTCTTTTTCCTTTCATCTTTTTTATTATATGAAATGCGCAGAATCAGATAATTGGTTACATAAATACTTGTATGACGTAGGTTCCATCATATCCTACTGAGAATGTCACTAGTCTACAGTTCAAGTATCATTTCTTTTGAAATAATGTTCATATCATACCAGAATGTGCCTTTGCCTACTACAAGTTCTCTACAACGAAAATCCAAAGTGAAACTCTGTCTCCGTTGTTCTTTAAAAAACATGAGATTTAACTTAATCTGCACAGCAACGTCATTTTTAAAAGAAAGATACTTTTGTATACAATATATTTATCTAAAAAACATACTACTGTATAATATATACAATATGCGTATACGTTTATAGTTATACTGTTCATTTTTTTTTCCAAATGCATGGGGAGGCAATTTCTTTCTGAGCTGTGAAAGATTAATTGTAACATTTAATTAATTTTTATACTTCTGTAATTGGAGAAAAGAATTGTTGATGTTCATGTTCCTACCATTTTCCAACATTACTAAAGTTTAGGAATTGAGGGTTGAATAGGAGTCTTTCTAAATATATGCCTTATAAATGGCAGGAAAAAAAACAAACAGTTCATCATATGAACATATTTGGACCAAAATTATCTATTTTCAAAATTTGTGTTGGTCAGTTACTCAACTTTGTTGAAAACATTTAATGCTCAGGCATCCAGACTGTCATGTTTTGGACAGATCTGCAAACCCACAAATTATGTTTAAGTTGTTTTTTGTTGTGTTGTCTTTTCTTTTGCATCATTTTATGATTTCTTACTGCACATTGTACTATGGTGCTTCAATAAAGCTGCAGACTCACATAATCAATAGGCATTATTTCTTTCAAGTTCTTCATAAAGATACATGTATCATGTTTGTTATGTCACACAGTGGAAGCCTCAAAAATCAAATTGTGGTAACTCAAGTTTTGCAAGATTTTTTTCTTTTTGGGTCTGCTAGAATCTGACACATAATTCAGTCTCTCTGGTTTGAGTCTCTAAATTCAAAGCTGACAATTTAAAATTGACACAGGAGGACTGTATGGCAATATCTGGCACAAATGTAACTTTCCATATTTCTCTATGATCACATTTTTAACTTAGACAACACACATGAAAGTAATACAAATATAAAAACAAGAAAGACACCTGGAGTACAATTAGTTAAAGAGTTTTCATTTAATGAATTTTGACACTAAAATCATCTTTCTGTCCATGTTACTTGTATCTCTCATTTCTACTTGTCTTTCTCTCTATCTTTCTCACACACCTATGCATTCGGCTTCCCCTTTATTTCTCAGCTGCCCTTGTCAAGAACCCTTACACATGCACACTAATCTTGCAGTCACTCTACATTTACATCAATTCCTGGCCAACAAAAATAAATAAACATGGAGCAGAAAACAATGAAAACAGCAGTAAAATTTTGGAACTATTTTACCAACTTAAAAGTTTAGCTTAGCTTGTTGATTGATTGAATACATGGTGTAGGATGGCAACAGTATAAGCGATGCACGACAAAACCAAACATACAATATCTATCAATGTGTATGAGAAAAAAACGATAAGAAAGAAACTAATAAACTCAGAGTATACATGACCTATACCCATAACCAAAAAAAAAAAAAAAGATTGACAATGATGACTTACAGTACACAGATATAAATACGAGCTTTCCTTCACAGACTCAGCAAGATCCACTCATGTCTCTTTACTTGTTTCACCAACTTTATCATCCACAAAACACATTTGTTGAACGCAAATCTAGCAATTCAGGGGCATGCAACAGTGAGCTGTTTTTGTACCACACTCATACACTTTGATATTATGTTGAAAAAAAAAAAAAAAAGAAATTGACACTAGTTATAACCTTGTCATTGGCTCACTTTGATTACATTCTGCGCCCCATGAGACACAGAAAAAATACCCAGAAACTACCAGACTTTTAAATGTTAAAATCCACACCCTTCTCGTATATTTGGCACATACAACACTGTATGTGATTTATGATTGCGTAATGTCAACACACCCTGATGAGACAAATTTTAAGCCAAGACTCAACATATGAACAGTATAGACAGCTAGAATCTACTTATTTAAGAGAGGTGGGCGAAATAGCTTTGCTTGAGTGTATGAACAGACTACAAACTGTGAGGTTGAAGATCATCTTAAAACAACAACGTGCTCATGCCACCCATCTCGCTCTGTTCCTTGACAAAGTATTCAAAGTATTGGTAGATAATCGTCACAGCCAACAAGATTCCAGTGCCGCTACCGATAGCACCTGAGGACACGGAGAAAAAGCCAATGTGTAAATAAAATAATCAGAAGCAGGACATACTATCATCAATTATATAGTTGTTGAACATAATCAGAGGACTTGTTGAATTATCTTTGAAAAGTTAACACTTAGCATAAGCATATGGGGTGGCAAATTAAATTTATACTTCAAAGAAATGGTCTCATATGAAAAATTTGTTTTCACTACTGTAATTAACCATAACAGGCTACTGATCTCAAAATAATTAAGCAACTTTTCAAAACAGTTCTGCATCTACAAACCAAGAACTTTTTAAAAACGTTTGCATAAAGCAAGTTTGGTACTCCCTCACCTATTATAATTGACAGGCAGAGAGCAAACATTGAATTTGTTCTTACCCAAAAAGTCAGCAAGCACAGAGAGAGCTCCAATGCAGAGACCACCGAATGCGGCAGCAGTGGGGATGTAGCGGTTCAGCTCTTTAATCATCGACTTTTCACGGTGACCGCGCATCACCATCTGCTGTTCCTTCAGCTGCTTGGCTACCTGAGAAACAGAGAGAGAAAGAAAAAACCAGGATAAACACAAAGTGTGGAAAATATCAGCTTTTGTTTTTGTATTAGTATCTGACTCAAGGTGAATCTCAATCTGCTAAATTTTAAAATAACTTGACAGGCAGACAATTAGACATCGACTAGTACATTAAAATTTAATGTTTTTTGGATAGATTTGGTTCATAATTATTGCATTGATTTATGAAAAACTGTATTTTAATCATATAAAATCAATACATATGATTCTTTCATGGTTAACGTTTTTTAACCATAGAAAAAGCCCAAAAATAAAAAATGAAAAAAAAAATGTACAATTGAGAATCAGACTGATCTTTCTCCATAACCCAGTGATTTTCTTTTCTTTCACTTCAACGTTCAAAGCTTCACAAGCATTAAAAACAAAAAATCAGAACAGGGCTTCAATACCATTGAGCAGCAAGCACACGAGAGACTATCCACTTACATCTTTAGCACTTGAGCCAGAGACATCAATCCAGGTCTTGGAGAAGAAGGCGCAAGAGCCCAACATGAAGACGATGTAAAGGACTGCGTGCACAGGATCTTCTAAAATATGGCCCAGAGTCTCTGGTGGGGAGAAGTAGTAGCACAGGCCTCCAATGGGGTAAGACCGGGCAGGGCCGCCACCTCCAACATCCTGAGGGGTGAAAATGTACGATGTACTAGGCATTTAAGAACCACTAGGTAACAGTTTTAAGTCTGATGATTTTTTGACTGCTATATTTACCAAATAACATGTACACCCTAAACTCATGTTTGGTTGTAATTTCTTTAACAATGTGCTCATACCCACAATCACACTAGCACTGTCTGACTTTAATGCTACTCGATTCCCTATCGGCACTTTGAATTTGTATAATTCACTATGTAGAAGTTAAGTAATATTGGTTGCAGAGGCTGTTTCTGTGAGCTCAGGAATAGAAAGAAGGTCAGTTTTTATTTCTCCACTTGCTTCATCATTGATTGCTGTGACAATGGGATAAACCTTATTGTGGTGATCATTACTACCGTCTGTCGCAAGACTAAAAGGATGCATTATAATTATCATTTACTGACATAATTCATCAGTGGCAGCATTGGCAATACATCCTGCTATAGCCCTTGATTTTATGCATTTGCACACAAACTTTTTCACAACATCTGCGTCAGAAGACCACTAAAATAACTATTTATTGACAAAGGAAGACATTTCCCTTCTGACTTATTGGCTAATAAATCGACTCCCTTTGAAAAGTAATTGTTTAATGACAGAGAAATTTTTGCTTTAAAAGCACTTGTATACTTCACACTTCGCAAATGCTTCCTAATGTCATCCTTACCACCACTATCTAGAATCTAGAACTACAATTTGAATTTCACAGCAAACAAGAGCATAGATCAAGAGCCAATCAGCCAACAACAATGTTTCACTTACAGCCCAGACTCCCAAAAGATTCACAAAGAAGTTTCCGCTGAACTTATTGGCCAACATCTGCAAGGAAAAAAGAAAATGTAAAATTATCAGTAAGAGCAAAATTAGCAATAGCCCAACTTATATACGAATAACATGTGACATAAATTTCATACATGTATTAAAGTGAAAATCAATTGAGCCCCAGTACAGCTAAGAATTTGTGAGAAGCCCATCTTGCTGCTTGATAAGTGGGAGAGCTTGTGAGCAGTAACACTAAACAATCTAAATTATGAATGTCAATAAAGATGATTTTTATGGGTACTCATTAATCCCAAGGGTATTTGCAAAGGTTCAAATATATTATTTCAACAGAAGAAAAGAACAAGAGTTGACAACCTTTGGGCTTTTCAGGTGGTTAGATTAAACTTAATTTTATTTAGAAAAGGAGGGATTTGACCATGCATCACTTACAAAGGGTTAATGAATATCGTAAAATAATAGAATAGCTATCAAACACATTTTTGACACCTGGGTGCTTTTACAATTTCCATTCATCTTTTTAAAGCATTCGCAACGACTGGAGAGAATAAATTTGGAGAAAGTGAGATTTTTTTTAGCTTCAAAGCACACTTGGGAATGCTAATGACACATAACACATATAAAGGAGAAATTTGCGTAATTATTATTTCATGTCCAGACCATAATGTGGGATAAGAAACTGACCTGTGAAATCATGTAGAGATTAGAAACAAGCGCACTCTGCAAGATGATAGGAATGTTGGATGTGTAGAAAAGCTTTATGGGGTATGAAGTCTGTTGACCTCTGTAACGTGCAGACTTGATGGGCAAGTCTACTCTGAATCCCTGGAGAAGAGAAGGAGCATTGTAGAATCAGGAACCAGATTTCCAAAGAAATATCTGCTTCAACATTGGAATAATTATGTTGTAAAAAAAAATACATAAATCGCACAACTTAACATGACGCTTAACCTAAAAATAGACTGTCAAGAATTATTAACACAAAATCATTTTACAAGAAACTATGCAAACATTAAAACACTTTTTAAAGACTTAGCAAACATCAATATCTAGAAAAATAAGGAAAAACATTATTCATTATTTACCTGGAAGTATATGACAATACCGAAGACAAGGACGGTGGCCAGAAGGTTCATTAAGTTGGGCAAGTTCTGACGGTAGAAGGCTTCTCTCAGACCTCGGACTTTATCTTGGCGGGTGGCCAGCAGATGGAACAGCGCAATGACGGCTCCCTCAAACTCAGTGCCTAAAACACAAAACAAAGTCATTTTTAGCTCCCAGGCAATTTTTACTGCCGGCAAAAGCATGCCCATTCATGGAAATCAAACAGCTCAGAGGGTGCAATTATAGTGTTTTGGGCATGTCAGTAAAATGATACATGTTAGACCAAAGATCTTGGTAATTTAGGTTAAGCCCAGCCTATAATTCATAACAAAAGCATTGCTTTTACCTGAGGACTTGATTCGAATCTAGTTCTTCTATCAACAATTCTCTATTGTTTAAACTTGCATTGGGCAACTGTTAGTTAAAGTTAGACCAGTTACAGTTCCAGAAAAAACCTTGACAGGCAATCAGATGTCAAAAGCTCTTCTTGTGAATTTCTCCTCTGTAAATTTGAACCAAGGAGAGAAATAAATTAACCACCAGACAGTTTGACTGACAACCGACACGTACCGTGAGCAGCGAGAGGATAAAGCTAAGTTGCAGTGGTTGTAGCAGCACTTACCTCTTCCTGTGTTGACAGTGGCAGGACTAAATGCCTTCCACACAATAGTCTCGCAGATATTGGTAGCAATGAACAGGGAGATTCCGGAGCCCAGGCCATAACCCTTCTGCAGCAGCTCATCCAGAAGAAGCACGACAATTCCGGCCACAAACAGCTGCACACAAACAGATACATTATAACTTAAAACAAACACACAAAAAAAACCAACAAAACCAATAACCTCTTGCATATAAAAAAGGCTGAAACACTAAGTCAGTTTATACAAATTTAACTGCTAGCATGCAAAAAGCAATGTTTCACAAGACATTTTTTTTGGCTGTCATGGTCCTTAAGTTCTGTACAAAGTTCATCAATACAAATAAAACTACTAACCAAACAAAAAGCAATGTTGAACAAGGATTTTTTTTAGTCACTCATATATAACTCCTTCACTTGATTCTGACCAAAACATCTACCATACAAAGTAGGCTTAGAAGTGGCTCAACTGTATTACCTGGATGATGATGAGCAGGCAGACACCAGCACCAATGTCAGCAGGTTCTCCGTACATGCCAGTCATCACATAGACGATAGCCTGACCCACTGTGATCACCATCCCAAACACTGCAGACAAAATTTTCAAAGTTATAGGGCACCATTTAATGTCAAGTATTCCAAAGCAGCCAGTCTCTCTGACACTGCTTCATTGTCCTTGACAAAATTAAGAAGCCTCTAGTCTTGGTCCTTGTGGACAACAAATTTTAAAGCAAGAAGTCTTTTGTTAATTTTTCTCTGAAAATTTAGATGAAAAGAAAAAAATCTGAGTTATGCCCTTACATCACTTTCAAGGTATAAGCTGTCAGTTATAGATTTTTCATCTCTTAGCACTTTCAGAACGGATTTTGAAGATCATCCTTTTTTTTTTTTTAAAGAGTTCTGCCCTCATCAGCTATTTACATTTGGTTCCCTTCCCATGGCTATAAGACTATCTTTGTGAACTGTACAAATTTTGCTCTTATGCTATAAAATGCTAATTACAAACTATCTTATGGTATGATTGAGCAGAAGTAGCCCCCCCCCCCCCCACACACACACACACACATACAGCATTGCATTTTGTAGTTTATAAATAAGAGTCAAACATACAAAAAAAAAGATTAAAAAAATTATAACTTACACCCGCCAACACCCTTAAACTGTTCTATCATTTTTACCCATTGGTAAGATATGTTAATGAAATTGAGAAAAAGTGTAATATAAACATATATTAGGAAAATTAATTCCATGTGACTAAGAAAATGAAACTTACATTTCTGAGCTCCATTGAAAAGAGCGCGATCCTTAGGAGTATCGCCCACCTCAATGATCTTAGCACCAGCCAAGAGCTGCATGATGAGGGATGACGTGACAATAGGAGAAATACCAAGTTCCATCAAGGTTCCTGTTAAACAGACAAGAAAAAGTTGTAGAAAAAAAAACACAACAAAAATGATTCAATTAACATCCTCTGCATAAAATACAACATTGCACATAACCAACCTTCAAAATTGGTGTAAGTTTGATCATGGGGAGAGCTTGACACTACATATTTCTGGACAGTCACAAGCTTTAGGAAAAAAAAAAATTTGTTTCATTACGAACAGCTTACCCCTGTTGGAGGCCAAGATGACACGGATCCAGTAAAAAGGGTCAGCAGAATCTGAAGACACGATACCGAACAGAGGGATCTGTGGACAAGGTGGGAAAACCATTATGCAGGGCTAAATTAACTTAATTCCACCAAGTTGTTGCCTAACTTTCAACAGACTGAATTATTTTACACCCCCCCCCAAAAAAAAAATAAAAAAAATCACTGGTCAAATCTTAATCAAATTAAAAATGGAAAATCTAAGAATGTATTCCTTGAGTCACACTGCGTTATATTGGTGCATTCCATAATTAATAACAACCAAAAAGATAAAAAAAAAACAAAAACAAAAAAAGATTATTGCATCTGCCATTGCAAATTGCTATAATAAACACAACAGCCCCTGCAAACCTGATACAATTTTGGGCTTTGTTGCTTAGTGTCTAATAGTCGGGAGACCTGGACTCCTAGCTCAGACGGTTTAATGGGCAATTCATTGAGTTACTAAAGGGTTTTAATGTTAGTCAAGAGTAGCGGGGGGTGGGGATACTGAAATGAGCGTACGTATCGGCGCTTTAAGGATTGATTTATAAGTTCAACAGTCAACTGCCTACCTGGCAACAGATCAGGAAAACAAAAAGGGTGATGGCAGTCCATAACACCTTCTCCCTAAACTGGATCTGGAGAGAAAAAAAAAAAAGAACAGTAAAATGCAGTCCATTACATCTGATTTATAAGAGCAGGATCTATATACAACTCTTACCTGCCCAAAATAACAGCTGTAAATGTGCATTTTGATGTTAGGCAAGATTTACAAACAAAATGTTATTTTAATTAAAATCCAAAATGAAAACTTGCTACTGATCCAGCAGAAATAACTGAAGCTGCTAATAACATAGGACTTTAATGTGTGAAACAAAATAGAGAAATGAAATCAAGACATTTCCAAGGTGCATTAAATTACCCCATTCGTTTTTATCACAGTCTTAAACAAGATAAAAAGATATGTCGATTTCTTAAGTCATCTATTTACCGATCATGCAATAGGATATGTATAACTTATAAAAGAAAATTAACTTAGCAAGAGCCTCTTCCACCGTTTTTCTAATTCAACAAAAACATTAAATCCAATTTATTTTCCAGCTCTTGACACATTCCCCTGTCATTAAAAACATTCTCAGATTTTGAGTTGCTGTTCTAAAATGAATACCATATCAACAAAAGGGTTATACTTTACAATGTTTGTAGGACGGCTCAATAGTACAATTACTGGAGTTTCAATGTAGACTCTGGAAAACAATGTTGACTCTTGAAACAATGTTGACTCTTGAAATGTTGACACCTTTTAAATCTAATTAAGATTCTTATTTATACAAAATTTCGTCGAATCATCTAGAACAAGTATTACGTAAATCATAAGAGAATATTCTCGGTACAACTCTTTAGCAATCAACAACCAATCAGAACAGAGGTAAACAAGAGGTGACGAGGTGATTACTATTCTAGAACTAGCCGGATGTTTCGAGAAGGGCTGTGTTCAGTAAGCAAAACTCACAATCAAATTCTTAGGCTTGAAATACAATCGTTATGCAAACAAACAAGATAATGTACATACATCTAGTCAATCCGCTACCCAAAAGTTACGCACCTAAAAAGGGTGAGGAAATGAATAGATCAACTTATAGTACAATGCGTTACAGATAGATAGATAGATAGATAGATAGAACGACATAGGAATCCTGTTTTGCAGGCATAATTCAGGAACAAAGAGGTTTGGACAAGAGAAATATATATATATAAAAGAGACATAGAATGATAGACGTAATTGTAAGGTCTAGAGTCTAGTTTGATAATGAATAATTAACAGTAGTAGTTTCTGAATCTGGCTGGGGTCCATCACTATGATCCAGAGCTCATGACGCTAGATCTATGCCCACTGTCCTTTACCAGCGTACTGCACAGTTCCTACCATCATTGTAATGGGTATGACGGAAGAAATTATGGGCGGATTCCATGTGATTGCTAACTAGATCTAGATTAGAATTAGATTTCAATGAGAATTTGATTGAATTATATTCTAATGAGAAGGTCCAGAAATCTAGATCTAAACTTTCATATAAACTCAATCATTTGTGACTGTGGGCGTATTAAGACCTAAAACTCATATCTTTTAGAATTTCATTGAATATATATATAATCTAGATCTAACTAGATATATCATCATTTGTGACTGTGGGCGTATAAGACCTAAAACTCATATCTATGCTTTAGACTTTCATTGAATACATCATACTATAACTAGATTTATATCATCGAACAAGATCAAAATCCATAATAGATCCTATGAAAACAGAATCCCCTTTCTAGTCAGACAAGAATAATCATTGTACAAAGTGGCTCAGTGGGAGATGCTGGGATGCTCAGTTGGTAACTTCTTGATGATCGATCTCATGCGACGCTTTTGTATATTATTAGGGGCAAGATTCCTGAAAATGTTTGTAACTAAGGGCATGAAACAACTAAATTGTATACTCACTAGCCATTTTGACAGCTGACGGTCTGAGTCTACCGTTTTCTGTCAATAAAACGTGTAGAGCAAAGCTGCACTGATGATGTACTGAGGCCGAGGAAGCCGGAAAGGAAGAGAAAGTAGCCTAGCTCCAGCAAAGCATCCAACTCGCCGTCGTGGAAGGTTGTTGGTCATGTGACAATAGTATCGGTTGTTGACGTGGAGGCTTGCAACATGAAGAATTAGGTCATTGTAATTAAAAAAAAAATATTTTTATTTTCAATAATGCCTACATTTTTTATATTGCATTTTAAATAGGTTTCATTATTTAGAAACGTATCCTACTTCAAGATGAAATTGTTATATCTTTTTCCATTTTGTCCGTAGAGGAAAATCTTTCGCCAGTATCTTCGTATGTTTTTTTTTTATCAAAGCTCTTTGAGAGTACTTGGAACATTGAAAATGATAGGGAAAGTATTATATCAACGAAAAAAAAAGGAAAAAAGATCATGTTGAATCATTGAACAAATTCCAATAAGTTTTAAAAACCAAAGCTTTAAAGCAAATATGTTTTACGAACATTAACTATTTTTGTTTTGGGACCTCTCCCAATAATGCTTCTACTTTTGAATTTATCTATGGGGAAACTAAGGTAAACTGTCATGGCCTTTCTCTGGCGTAAACACGGCTGCTAATCGCTCTTGTTTTCTTGAAAATTGAAGTAAATTGTACCTAATTTATATTTTCTTCTCTTTTGATTATTAACTCTTATTAAATATTCATCACAGAATCTTTAAAATTGTTCCAACATGACTCCAACACGTTTACCATCGGAAACATGATGAGTGTTTTGTTGCTCAGAAAACCAAAATTTCATTCTCAATGTGGCAGTTGTGCTCAAAGAAGAAATATTTACGGGCGATTCCGTTCTGACGGGCATGTCATTTATATATACTTTTCATAGCATTCTCTCATCTTAAACAAAACCATGACCCTAAATCTCAACTCTTTAAGTGTTCACTGTTTCTGCCTCAATATTGCTATTCACATTTCTGTCCAAACTTTGTAAAGGATACAGATATATATTATCCTTTAGGTAACCTTTTGTACAGGTTTTATAATGTGTTTCTGTTCCAATAAAATAATTTGGACAGAAACAAGAAAAGGTATTGTGCATTACAAAAGCTGGACAGAAACACTAAGGCATCAAGTGAACATAGACTCTGCCCATAATCAAAGCACAGAAAGTCTGTTTAAAGTAAACTTTTCATAACAAGTATGATTTTAACAAGATGAAACAGAAAAAATCCATCTCTTTTACTCTCTTGCAAGTTTGATATATTAAAAATTCAAATTGTTAGACATTTTTTTTTAAAGTTTCCAAATATGTTAATAGCAGAAAAGGAAATGTTGTTCATTTGAAATCATTTTTATATTTCGAATTCAATGTTTTATTCTTACTCAATCTTATATAAAACTAAAGTAAAGCTTTTTTTTGAAATATGATAATAAGTTCTGTATTAGTTTTTTTTAGAATTTTATATTTTTCTACTGCTCATATCAGCATGGGTGCTACAAGTTCACAGCCTTTGCCAGGACAAAATCCACTTCAACAAAATCCGGAAAAAATAGAGGCACTAGCCAAAGCTTTGGATGTGAAAGCAGAGAGACAAAAGCAGCTTGCCATCCAAGAAACTTGGGACAGGCTTGAGCAAGACAAGGTGAACTTGAATTCATTGATGTGTGTCAGCTTTAGGACAAAACTTTTGCAATTATGATTTTCTATTGCTAATGTTTATAGCACTGAAGTAAACAAACTTTTCATTACTGTGATCAGTTATTAGTGAAGAATTTTTACATTGAGTTAGAGCTGGCTATATTGGTTTAAATTGCTTAAATTGAGATAATATTTTACAGACAAGGCATTAATCTTTGATTCAACCTGATGACACCAGTGACCAAGCTTTGTTTGGCATAATTCAAACCATTTTTCTGGAAGAATCACCTCTCATTAAGACTAATGGATTTGATAAAAATCATTTTGATTTGTCATCATCTAGTTTCAGCCAGATGTCAGAACATTTGTGAAGCAACCAGGGTGAATCATTCGGAAGTTGGAAATTCATTTTATTTGAGTTATTAATAATGTGTTGAGAAGCATTAAAATAATGTACTTTAAAAGGTTGAAAAATTGATAACTCTATCATTTTTAGAACCAAAGATAGTTCTTTTTATTTGGACATAAAAATATCTATATTAAGTAGTTTTTTTATGATTAGAGGGCTCTAGTGACTTGTGCCTGATTCGTCTTGGCTGCCTCACATTTAAAATGCACAAAGTGTGCTAGGTATACGGTGACAAATCAGTCTAGACCATAAGCTGGTGGAGTCTCAAGCATTTCTTTTCTATGGACCGACTCTATCTTATCCGTTTGGGGATTCAACATTTCAGTATTAGCAGCTTTTGAGAGAACAAATTTATGTCAAAATTGGTGTTAGAATGGTATATATAAGTATCGCTTGAAAAGTTCCAGTAAATTTGAAACAAATTACTTTTGTCACAAAATTGTTTTTCATGTCACACTTATTTCATTAAGGGGGGGAGTGCCATTTAAAACTAACTTTCCATTTTACCTAATTGACCTTTTTAAAAATATAATTTTTGAATTGTGTGCCTAGAACGAGATTTTTGTTTTAAAAAATTGCACAGTTACTATGGTAGCGGTGGAAATCTTGTTTTATAACCCTAGCTTTTAGATTGCTAAAACGTTTTTGCTCTTAAGTTAACAAGTTTCAAACTCGGCAAAAAATGATATAAATGTCTTCTCTACAATTCCTATTGATTAGATTGTCCATAATTGTATGTCTTAGAAAAAAAAATTGTAGCCATTTTCGTATTGTTTAAGTTATTTCCCTTGCCAAAATATATTCGAAGGACTATAACTCCCATTCTAACTAATTTTCAATATTCTAATCAATAACAATTGTAACAATTGCTACAAGGAAGATTGTGTTGAAGTTTCAAAACAATTGCATAAAAAATAAAGGAGAAGATTGGGATTAAAAAAAACAATAACTAAAAAGTAGCTTGAGAAAAAATGTGTTTGAAAACAAGAGAACCCAATTTAGCATTATTTTCTTCTTTATGCTTGCTTTGTTCGAGCACATGGTATTGTTCGCTTATTTATCACATTGCTTAATTCTAACAGCCAATCAGAGGCCACTGAAGAAAACCTTCCGTTCGGCTCAACTAATCAGTGGCTTAGCCTAGGTTGTAGGTCTCGGCCTTGTCCCTTTTGCATGCTCATGAGGTAGATAGCAGCTAAAATGGGTCAAATATTGAATGTCACAGGTAGTTCTAGGCAAACGTATGAATACATGTTAGCCGTTGGTTAGAATAAGTGAAAGTGAAATAAGCTTTCCAATGACATGCAACACTACAGGGTTATAAAACATTACTGTAACAGCCTTCTAAAAACAATATATTTGAAGAAAAGGACGACAAATTTGAATATGCTATGGTGTTTTAAAATTCATTTTTATTTTTATAGTTTTGTTCTTAGAGACAATCGCATTTTTTGCGGACTCCAAAATCTGAAAATAGTCATAGTCACCCAAAATCGAGCTTTCAGCATGTTTGGGAATTTGCGTTCTCGCTCTTGAGGAACAGCTTAAATCTGAAACTAAAAATGGGTCCATTTAAAAAAATGCCTTTGTGGAAGCCAATTTTTCACACATGTGTGCCATTAACTTCCATTTTTCCTTCTTTTTTTTCCAGAGAAGCCTGCAAGTTTTAAAATCTCTATTCAAAAAGCTAGATCCAACTGTTGTAAGAAGCCCAACAGATATCAATGGAGAAATAGAACTGGCCTTCAAATATGACTTTAAAAGACAGCTGCTTCTTGTGAAGGTCATCAAGTGCAGAGACCTGCATGCTAAAGACATCCGCACTAAAGCCTCAGATCCCTACGTGCGGGTATGAGTCATGGATAAGTCAGAATATTTTAAGTTACAAATAAATCTCAAGATGTAACTGCTCATTGATTTTCCATTTAAAAATAATAATGTAAGACAAAAAAAAGTTCATAAAATAGAGGGTTCACGTCTTAAGTTAATAAAAAGATAATGATAATATACTTCAATAGTGCAAATTTCCTTTGTGATAGTTGAACAGTTGAATATTGTTTGTGTTGTATTAAACACTTTTTACTGAATTCACAATATTTAGTACTTTTCAAAAACTCTCTGTAACTCTTCTTGCCTGTTTTTTAAGCTTCAACTATATCCTGATCTTCACTCGCATGGCGCCAAAGTTACCAAAATCATTGTTGAAACTCGTGAACCAGTATATAATGAGATTTTCGCCTTCAAGATGCGAGAGAAAGAACTAACTGATACCAACCTGGTGGTTCAGGTAAGTCAGTGAGGCTGAGGCGAGGGGGATGAACTGGCACAAGTGTTAACACATTGTCCCTGGTTTGGAACTGATATTCAGTCAAAAAAATTGTTTATAACATGAAATAATTCATTGTGAACTGTACTTCGGAAAAAAATATGCAAGTTTCATTTTAAATATGTTACACTGTATCTCTATCTGTTACAATTTAAATGTCATCTCCTATATAAACTAGACTATTTCAAAAAATGAAGACTTTGCGTACAATAAAAATATGTCAATGGCCACAATACAAAAAGCCCATCAGTGTTTTTTAGAGCCTGTCCTAGTGTACGGTGTATGGATGTGAGGTGTGGTCAGTAACTCAACCAAAACATTTGAAGATAGACGTAGTGGAGATGTGGTTTTGGAGGAGGATGCCAAGAATACCATGGGTAGTAAAAAAATGCCAATACAATCATGTCCTCACGTATTAGAAGAAACAGGAATTGCTTAATTTTAGTATGAAAGAGACAGGCAGCTTTCATTGCTCACATAGTGAGAATTAGAAGACAAAGCATAGAACACCTGATCACTACAGGAAAAGTAGAGGGAAGATGAGTTAGAAGAAGGCAAAGAGAACAAATGATAGACAGTCATGCTGTGTGGATGGACATGGAAAAGGAAATATTGATAATTTCGACAACCAAAGGTTGAAGAGTTTGGGAGGTCATGTTTCCAGCTCCATAAAGCAAGACACCTAAAATGTGATGATAGTCAGTATTTTGTTTTTATTACATTTCTGTATTAAAATACTTCAAAAGCTGCCAATTCTTGTACTCTACAAAGCATTTTTTTTTACTTCTAAGTTGGTCAGTAGTAAGATATAAATATTATTTTTTTTTTTTGCTTTTGGGTTATTTTTCCCCAATATCCCTTCCTAAATTTCATTTGCCTCTAGATCTGTATTATATTGCAGTTTGGGTTATTTTTCCCCAATATCCCTTCCTAAATTTCATTTGTCTCTAGATCTGATTTATATTGCAGGTGTTTGACTATGATGCTGTGACGAAAGATGATTTTCTGGGAGAAGTGGTCATTGAGCTGTCTCAGTTTGACTTTGTGAAAGAGCCAGTCCTCGCTGCATGGTACACTTTGCACATGGAGGTAATGTTTGCACACATGCGGTTGTGTGGCATTGTGTGGACAAAAATTTACTTAGATCTCAAAGCTGGTGAGATTTTCAGAGGGAGGGAAAACTACTGCGATGTCAGGCTTAACCATGCCAAAATAATGTTTCCTTCTTCTTATCAATACACCATTTATAGTACCTGTGATGGCCCAGTTGCTTTTTATTTTAAGTTTCAAATATCCTCTATGCTGTATAGGTTGCTGATATCCTAAATCTTAAGTAGGCCTCATGGCTTGAGATCTTTTAAAAGGGTTTTAGAATTAATATTTAGGAATTTGAGACTAATTGAAAAATTTAAAAATTCTGCACTTTAGGTATCTTTTCATTCAAAAAATGAATGTATAAAATCAATTTTATAATATTAGTCAGCATAGTTTTTATTTTACATAACTGATATTCTAAAGGATGTAAAAATTGTATATACAATGGCTGAACCACAACTCTTAAAACACAATAAACTCTTGAAGTTTAAGGGTCATTTAAGACCTTGTTGAGTTTTTTTGTTTGTTGGTTCAAGTTGGTGACTGCTTTATCATATGTTAAAATCTTATGATGGCTACAGTTGTATTGTTCTTTTCCACGTAACTTGTTTGGCTTAAGTCTGTCACAGTTTGTTCACCAACCTGGTCACTGTGGTACTTGTAACTTAGCCAAACGGCTTTACAGAGACAGTCTCTGTTTTCGCAACTTTCAGACGGATCTTAGCATCACCGGTGAGCTGGAGGTCAGCCTCAAATTCCTGCCACCTCAGAGCCTGTTCCTCACCATCCACAGTGCTAGCGGTCTCTCGCGGCGCAGGGATGGACATGTCGCCCAGGCTTTCGTGAAGGTCTCCGTGCCTGGTCTTGGCGCTGTTTTTAAAACGCAGGTAGATGCGCTGGAAGTTTTTACTACAGACTGGAATAATAGTGGAATTTGCTTTGAAGATAAACATCTTCAGAACAACTGAAAAGTTTATTTTGTCCTAAGTTTGTATTAAACAGTGACTGAAAGGGGAAGAAAAAGGGAATTGGTGCCTTGCAAATTGTTTGTATAAAGTTTTAATTTTTCTTAAACAGGGTTGATCTTAAGCAGATTCCACTGACCCCATTATTTTTTTAGCACCATAGCAGCCTTGTATATATTTTCATGATAATTGGCTCTTTTTTATTATATTGATAAATACCTTTGAAAACTATTAGTAAGATTGGAAGAGAAACAGTGTAGTTTTTGGAATCAGAATGCACCCAATAACTGAACCTGAACATGGTTCTGCAACTAAGGAACTCATGGCTCTTATTATAATACATTTGCAAAATTATATCCACCGCTACTGAAGTACATGACTAATGTGATTTTAAATGCAAATGTAAAATGAGATTTTACTGACATGGCTATTAGGACTGGTCAGCATATATAAAGGGAATTTACTGAGTACATATAATTATAACAGAATATAAAAGAACTTTTTATTTACTAAGATAAAAAGAGATTGTTTGTGTAAAGACCAAGAAGAAGGGCACAAAAGTCAGAAATTTTACTTTCCCTTGTGTTAATTAGTTCTTACGCTTTACTTTTTGTTGTTTTATACTTTCCCCAAAAAAATTTTAATTCCCCATTTTTCTTTTTTTACAGGAATTTATTTAAATTCACCTTAACAGAATCAAGAACTGAGAAAATTATCCTATTGCGTAATACCTTGAAATAAGAAATCCCACAATTATGCACCTTTCCCAGCACATTAATCTCTCCTGCTATCTTATTCTTAGGTTGTTTCTGAGGAGACAGGAAACCCAGAGTGGCAAGAAACATTTGAGTTTGAGCTGCCGCAAGAGGAGCTTGGTTTCAGGTATGTTACTTTGTTAGTGTTCCAGGATTGCATAAGATTGTGCGTTTTATTTATGCTGTCTCTGGCAGTGTTTATGTTATAGTATTCTCACAAATACACTTTAAGAAATGTTTAAAAAATGAGGAATAACAAGACCATTCTTCCTCTGTCTGCTCTCTTTACTGCCATTTACAAAAAGTGAATAGCTGTTACAGGAATTCTTTTCTGCCACAGGCTATCAATATGTAGCTGTTCCCGTTCACAGATCACAGATACACAGTCTCTGGTTGTACTTACACAGATACACAGTCTCTGGTTGTACTTACAGCCCCTCATGTCTAGCTGTTCCCGTTCACAGATACACAGTCTCTGGTTGTACTTACAGCCCCTCATGTCTAGCTGTTCCTGTTCACAGATACACAGTCTCTGGTTGTACTTACAGCCCCTCATGTCTAGCTCTTCCCGTTCACAGATACACAGTCTCTGGTTGTACTTACAGCCCCTCATGTCTAGCTCTTCCCGTTCACAGATACACAGTCTCTGGTTGTACTTACAGCCCCTCATGTCTAGCTCTTCCTGTTCACAGATACACAGTCTCTGGTTGTACTTACAGCCCCTCATGTCTAGCTGTTCCCGTTCACAGATACACAGTCTCTGGTTGTACTTACACAGATACACAGTCTCTGGTTGTACTTACAGCCCCTCATGTCTAGCTGTTCCTGTTCACAGATACACACCTCTGTCTGCTCTCTTTACTGCCATTTACAAAGAGGAATTCTTTACTGCCACAGGCTATCAATACGTAAACGTTGGATACCATTAGGTAACAAATACAGATTAGATAATAACTAGGCACGCATTTGTGTTACATTATTATCAACTCAAATAATATTTTTTGTTTCAAGTGGAATCTGCTGAAGTTCAAACCCTGGAGATGGCCTACAATTTTATTTAAACTTTGACGGTAAAGTAAGAAGCACCTGCTCGGCACCAAATTAAATCAGTCCTTTCTGGGTCTGTCTAGCAATCATTAAGTTTTTTTAAACATTCACTATACATTGTTTAATGTGGCCTTGACAACATTCTGAACGATTTTGAATGTCTCTTGTGTCACTGTGGATTCTGTGCAGGTCTTAGTTATCTTAAGCCATATACGCAAAGTACTTGCCGTGAAAACTCTCACTATTTCACAATCTCTGGTTGTACTTACAGCCCCTCATGTCTAGCT
>RQTK01000710.1:186879-228751 GCA_003991915.1 Elysia chlorotica
TAATAATAATAATAATAATAATAGTAATAATAAATACAGAGTCAAACTACAAAAAGAACAACTAAAAAAGACAAGTTTAGTTTTATATGTACATTTAACTTTGTATAAAAAGAAAATGGGACCTGAAATTATTCTTTCAAACATTTTGATTTTCACCACTAAATGCTCAGTAAAAATGCCAATTTGATCTACTTTGATTATAGACTGTCTTTTTGCTTCTGCAGAATGTGACAGTGACGTGCAGAAAGGCAGGATCACAGGGTAAGGTCACAATCCTGGATGGAGTGCCTGTGTTTTAGGCTCGGAGATGGTGAGATGGTGAATCTTCAGGTGTTAATGCTCCAAGGCTATCAACAGGCTGGGGAACAAAGAATATCAATCTCATGGGACAAATGTCTCTCACTTCGTACATTGGAAGTAAATGGCATGCATTGTAGATCGGGAAACCTTGATTTTTGGTCGGATCATAGTTTTTTCTGTACATTGTTAATACTCTAAATATTGGTTAAACATTGCTATTCCTATACTGTGATATTTGACATATATTTCAAACTATGCAAAATTATTTTGATACATTTGTTAAAAGTCTGAATCTCTGAAACTATAAACTTTGAAATAATTATCAATTATGGAAGATGTCCCCCAAAAAATCCAGTCATTCTCTTTAATTATCATAAAGTTGTGGAGAATTATTTGTAAATTTTTAAACAATTTCTATTTTAAGACACCTTTTTGTACTCTTTAATGCTTTAAATTCACAGTGGGAACTTCAAAAAACAAAAACTGTGCAACAATTTTTTTGTCTTGGCTTTGTTAAAATATGATTCATAATTCAAGGTCTCTTTTTTTTTCTAATTTGATTCTCTTAATTTGAAGCTGGCACCATCAGTACGCATTACAAAAGTGTTATCTATCGAGCAGCGTTTAATGCTTATTGCTGACCAAGACATTGTTTTAGCTTACTATAGAAAGAAACCAGTAGAAAACTCCCATAATATGGTTCAAAAAAGGGTAGAGCTTTTTGAACACGTATATGGTTCAGGTATGTTCCCAGCATGACCTATAGTACTTTGTAACATGACAAAACTTTTTATATCAAATACCAATCACGAAGCTTTTTCAGAAGTGTGTAAAGGTTGCTTAATTTTTTTCCTTCAAAAGCACTTTATAATGTACACTCGAATATTTTTGCAATTGTGTCCACCCTTTTAATTTACTAGTAGTAGTAGGATTTAAGTAAAGGAGTTATCTCTCAAAGGCTTTTGTAAACTGCAAGAACAAGCAAGTGAATGAAAGCAATCTAAAAGACTGCGCTCTTGAAAATTGGTTTTATCAACTTCATCTTGGTTAGCAGAGACAGATCATTCTGAACTTGAAGACGGTGCTCAAAACATTATGGGCTATAATACTAACATCTACCGTAATTCCACAAATCCTTAATCAGTAGGAAAAAAAAACTTCAAAAGAAAACAAGTTGATCACAAGCCAATGTTCACAGCTATAAATAGATTTCTATACTTTCATATAATACCAAACAGAATTTTCTATTTATTTTACTTTAACAATGTGTTTTACTCTCTTAAGTTAGTGACGGATTTTCAATGTGATAAGTTAAGTTTGTTCTAAGCTAAAGCCTTGATACGCAAGTTTTGCTGTAAACATTTACAAGGTAGTAACGCAATCAACATAATTGTACTGAATTTAGCAATGAAATATTTTAACAATCAAAGAATTTTTTTTTTTTAATTAACAAAAATATTTGTTACACATACTCAAGCATTTAAAAAAATTGTTTTTCTTTACATTAATTATACATTTCAATTTGTATATATATTTTTTTTTCAAGAAACAACGATTTATGTTTTAATTATAAAAACACAAATTATAATACATATGTATATTAAACAATCATTATTAATACTAAGCCCATGAATATTTATACAAAAAGGAGAAGGGACCAAACAATATACATTGTTTGAAATAAAAGATTCTTTTTGTTTTCAATCTGTGATAGTTGCACTCAGCACCATTTGGAATAATGAGAGAATGCAACATAATAATTTTTATGTAATATATTCAATAAGCAAGAATATTTAGATCTACTGACCCTTTATATATTGTCGGCTCTGACTTGTGACTAATGTGAGTGAATTATCTCCCTCAAATGCTATGACATAGACATATACTTTTTTTGTGTGTAATCTTGATGAAAATTGTATATGTATCAATTGCATCAGGTAGGCTGTAGATCTAATCTAAAATGCCTTCAGTCGTTATGACTTAACAAAGCTCAGACTCTATCTTTTGTATTTTCTTTCTTTTCATGGCCTCTAAATGGATGCAAACCATGAGTTTATTTTGATGAAGATTTCAAATTTACGCTACAAGTGTGATTCTTATATATATATTTTTTTTTCCTAAATGCAATCAGCAAATATTGAAATTTTTTAATATTGCAATATTGTTGAGATTTACGCAGATTAATAAAAGCTTAGTTTTTTTAATCCTCTTATGATTCTACATGCATTATTATGTTCTAATGGTTATCAAATTCAGTTCAAGTAATAAAATGTGAATTCCTGGCAATTACCTCCTGTTACCTCTGTCATCAGTTAAGCTTACATTTTTTTCTGTGTCACAGTGTGTGTCACTTAGATCCGTGTCTCATCTTGTGCTGATTGCTGAGACTATTCATGAATAGCAAGAATAAGTTTAGAAAGAGAACCGTTGATCAGCTGTTTAGCCATCTGCTCGCAAGATGACTAAATATCACCTCTTCTTCAGCGGGGTGCGGTGGCCCTGGGGTAGAACATCGCCTTCCGACGCAAAAGGTCCAAATTCGAGCCCTGGCGATTGCGGTCCCTACTGATTGGGTCAGTGTCAGTTTAATGTGACCGACTGAGACAGGAGTCATGGTATCCTCGCCCTGTCTCATGTGTGGCAGCACATGAAATTGTCAGACATCAGTGTTGGGGCCCGTCCACAATATAGCCCATAGTGCTGATGTTGGACGTTAAACCAACTCAACAACATCAACAACACACTATCTGTCTCTCTCTTTGGCTCATGTTGGATGTGAAACCAACTCAACAACAATCAGCAACCTCTTTATATATACTATTATCCCCTCCCACCCTTTTCCATCCCTGGCATATAATAATGAAATTGTTCGTGGAATAATAAATCAGTGGTGTCAGAAGTGAGACCTCAACCCGAACTCGCATGCGCGGGGGCGCCAAGCCCGGCAGATTATATATGTATTTCAACTATTTGTGTCCGACGGCCTTCAATTATCCTTTTGGCGCTCTTGATAGAACCCACCCAGCTGGATTTCCTCAAAGCTGTGGGCCGCTCAGTAAACAGCTAGACGTCAGGTATTCTCATGCCTGCAGCCATTGCCCCTCCCCCAAACCTGTAGAGGGCCGCAGTTTCTGGTGGATGGCTGGGGAGAGAGAGACAGAGACAGACAGACAGACAGACTGGCATAAAGGGAGAGAGAGAGAGAGAGAGAGAGAGAGAGAGAGAGAAATACATAGACGGGGGTGATTCTTATATATATATTTTTTTTTCCTAAATGCAATCAGCAAATATTGAAATTTTTTAATATTGCAATATTGTTGAGATTTACGCAGATTAATAAAAGCTTAGTTTTTTTAATCCTCTTATGATTCTACATGCATTATTATGTTCTAATGGTTATCAAATTCAGTTCAAGTAGTAAAATGTGAAGTCCTGGCAATTACCTCCTGTTACCTCTGTCATCAGTTACCTTTTTTCTGTGTCACTTAGATCAGTGTCTCATCTTTTGCTGATTGCTGATGGTCACTTTAAACTGACACCGACGAGAGAGAGAGAGAGAGAGAGAGAGAGAGAGAGGAGGAGGAGGAGAGGAGGAGGAGAGAGAAAGTTTTAAAACTTAAGCGTTTGACTTGGGAAACAAGCCGTGTTATTCAGTCTGGTCATACTTATGGTCGAGCCAGACCAGTGCCCATACTGTCTCTACGAAGCATATCGGGGTTGGCTATCCGGTACTCCCATGATTAAAAATTGTGTTGTTGCCTAGCGTCCAACGTCAGCATATAGGCTATAGTGTGTGCTATAGTGTGTGCGGACCTCAAGACTAACGCCTGACAAGTTTACGTGCTGCCACACAGAGACTGCGGGGATATCATGCCTCTGTCTCTGTCGGTTATATTAAACTGACACCGACTTAACCAATCGGGGACGAATGCGCAAAAGAAGGGCTCGAATCACGGACCTCCTGCGTCGAAAGCCGATATTCTACCCCAAGTCTACAGAGCCCCCGTACTCCCATGAGATGCCCATGACTTTATATTGGTGGAATAGTTCTAATAGTTTGAAGGTCTTCAAATGCTTTCGTCCAGGCCTCACAGCCATGGTCACAGTTTGAGGCCGGGCTCACTCCGGCCTGGTTAGAGTTCGGATCGGCCTTGACACTTCTCGATTCAGGATGTACGTGGACGTTTGGCAGTTCAGAGACCAAGGTATGTACATGGGTCAACGTTGTTGACTACAGTGTCTCTAATCGCTAGTGGTCATAAAGCATGCAGGCTAACGGTGAGACAAAATTTCTTTGACATTATTTTTAGCAACACTATTGGCAAGAACCTAGGTCGTTTCAAATGGTACATGGCGTCACTGAACCCTCGGCTCTGTTTGTTTTTAAAAACCGTGAGCTGTCTGAATCCACGGTTCCATCTCGGCACAGCTGCTGAAGACACAGATAAATGCATAGCACACGATTTTTACGACGATAACTAAATTAGATGAAAAGACACTGTGTTATTTTGGATTAAGTGCTACAGGAAATGTTCAGCATACCATGGGCAACAAAATGTGCGAAACGATGACATTACATGTATTACTAAACTAACTAATAATTAAAAGTTAAACTAAATTGGTTTTTAAATACTATTACAAAAAAGTTTATGATTTGAACATCACAGAGTAGATATGAGAAAAAGGTTAAATGAACATTTTAGGAAAGTAGAGGGCAGAGGGAAATGGTATGAGGTGGTTGTGAGATATAGTTGTGCCCAACAACCACGCTATTATCTTTGATCTCAGCTCGACCACAAGAAAGGAAGATAAAAATTATAGCTCTCCAAAGAGGTTAATAATAGCCATCTTTTGACCTCTCTAATTTCGACAGACTTATAATCCGTGCAACTGACACAGAGTCATGGTATTCTCTCACAGACTCTGTGTGGCAGCACGTTAGTATTGGGGCCCGTCAGCAATATAAAATACATAGTGTTGGCGTTGGAGTTGGACACTGTACAAAAATAGAAATGTCTAATTTCAGTGTATCCGACCTTTCATTGGCCGATGTCAGTCCTCAGTATACATGTCATTGACAGTAGGCATACAGGCTACACCGATCCAAATTACCACACTCAGCAAAACTGCCAAACCCTCTTTTTTCTTCAAACCGTGCATATTGCCAGTTTGTACACCCTTCAATAATAGAATTTGAAAGAGCGCCTTCATATAAAATAATTAAATATTCTCTCGAATTTAAGATATACGACATTTTCAGTCATCGCAACAGTTTTAAAAACATTATTTTTTCCTAATTATCACAAATTCAACACTAAAATTACACCTGTAAGTCAACATAATTAAATAGTTATGTTTCACCTGGCAATGTAAGATGCGTACTCTATGTTTACTCTCTGCTTAGAGAGTTACAGAAAGTTACAGAGAAATTAGCTTACATCTGCTTAGAGAGTTACAGAAAGTTAAAGAGAAAAAAGCTTACTAAGTTAGAGGTGTCCTTGAATGAGCTTGGCTAGCAGTTGAACATCAGAGCTATTCATAAATCGGTAAACTTTTCTTCGGCTGAATAATACCAATTCTTATTTGTATTTTCTATTTTTGTTCACCAGTAATACCACTAAAATTATGGGACGCACAGATCTACTCGCTATTGATGGAAGCAAGCATTCCAAGTATGCTTTCGATTGTAAGTACTGTTGTATTCAGTTCAGGTATATGCTAGTGTTCTTGTTCAAATCAGTTGCTGCACGCACTATCATAGAATGATAGATAAGATCTATTTTTCTGTGTAAATAATGGTGAAACATTCATGTCGAATTAAACGAAAGTCGAATTAGAAGATTTATATAATAATTTAAGAGAGTGCTAGAGCTAGGGTTGCTTGGCTAGATAGTAGGCCTAATCTACACAGTGGTGTTCTTTCGACATACACTGGGCTGTCTAGCCTGTATCAGTATAATACAGACACAACCACCTGCTTTTTTGGAAAAAAATGGGTGGGAGAGTATATACAGGGATGCCACTTTTCCCGAAATTTCCGGAATTCTGGAAATAAAATTTGGGTCGGATCCTCCGGAAATTTTTCTACCTGGCTCTTGAGTCCAATGTCCGGAAAACTTTCCCTCGAAAATCGCCTATGTGTCTTTCAGCTCTCATTGCTTGCACAACACAAAGCAAGATATACATCACGAGGACCATTAGTTTTTTTCAACTGGCTCATAATCTCCGAACCCAACTAGCACTAGTAGGACTAGTTAACCGGCGATTTCCAAGGTCACACCTCACATACTTCGGCGAATTTTTAAAAGTAAAATGATGCGCTGTTAATTTCTAAAGCGCGCCCTTCTGAACGAATCTGCCTCGTAAAGCAAAACAATGTAAATGAATACATGTTGTTTACGGTTATAAATCATACAACTACGGTTAATCTTAATTGCAAAACTAAAACCCGAGTAGAAAAAGAAATGTATTCAAGATTTCGGAAAAGAAGAACAAAGAACAATGTTTATTGACATGCGATGTCTTTTCGCTGTTTATCAAATTTGCATTATACTGTTTTATCGGTATCGGCACAGCCATTTTCATCCAGCCCTCTTTTTTTTTTCTGACAAATTGAATCCAGCCAGGGTGTGTTTTATCTGACTCGAATCTATTGGCTATTTTAATGACGGAGCCTTGGCCAAACCATTCTAAGCTAGGTTCGCAAATTTAACATGCATGCTTCTATGGTAACTTTTATAAAAGAGAATAATCAAGGTCTAGATAGATAAAGCTAGATCTAACCGAGATGTATCTTAGATGATAGCTACTTATTGAATCTGACAATCAGCACAACTTCATATAAACTAGACCTCTATCTGGATTTATGCTAAATATGCTTCTCCAATCTTTTGTTAAAAACAAAACAACTCATGTTTATAATTCTTTCTTGAAATTGACACACGCAATACAATTAAAAATTGTCGAAATTCTGAATACCGACAATGAAATAAGAGCAGATGTAGAGTAAAAATAAACTTTGTTGAGGCGGATATATAAATTAAATATAACACAAGAAACAATGGGTCTAACAGGAAGCAGATAAACAAGAAAATCCATTGTACGCATCGTTTAGCGGCAAATATCTGTTAGCGAGACTCACTATTTCCTTTGGATAAATGTTACCACTTATTATCTCAGAGCCTCTTTAAACGGACGAAAGTCTTGAAATTTTTCAGCTCCAGGGGGACATTGCCCCCCTGATCCCCCGTTCTCAACCACAAAGTTCCAGAAATTTTGCGAGGCTTGAGTGGCATCTCTGCTATATAGAGATTTCACAAGACCACTTGCCAGCTTCTCATAAATGCTCGGTAAATGAAGTAAGAAAAGAAGTTATTGCAGTGATATCATTAATTGCGATGTGAAATTACCCATAAGATACTGTTTGACTAGTTAGTTTTGTTAGTTAAGCGTATATCATTTTCAAATAGTGCATATAACAACAATCCATACGATAAAGAGGCGGAAACACTGTGTAAATAGATCTTAGTGCATAGACACCCTCTGCACCAGGACATGTATAGTCCTAAATTCTTGCAAGACACATGCATTATTAGGCCCTATTTCCAGTTTGAAGCTTTTTTATGCGCAATGTTTAAATTTAGATTTTTAAAAAAGCTCCTATAGTCTGTCTTTTTCATGTCTGACTAACTTACAGTCTGTCATTATCTTTATAACTCACATCCTTCATATTTTATCAGGAATGATTAAATTTATATAAATGTAAATCTTCCCTTTCAGAAAAGACTCCCTTTCTCTTTGTTTTCATAAAAAAAAAAATCCTCGTCCATCTCATTCCACTTTAGATAGCTCGCAAGAGGGCACCTTCTCTATTTGTAAGCATGTTTGTCAATCTCTCCTTTTTCAAGTAGGTTACTAGCAATAACATCCAAATAGGCTTAAAAAAAACCTTTACCCTCATATCATTGTAACTGACATATAATTGATGTGCTCATTTTCTCTCTAGGGTACTTGGAAAACATGTACAGAGAAGGTGATACAGTGGTGCTTATTCACTGTGCTGAGTATCATATTGATGTAGGCCTACGTGAGTACGCAGATTGGAAAGCGGTTACTTTCATCATTTTATTTAATGTTATTACATTTTATTTTTTAAATTAAGTTTCATTAAAGTCTTCATAGATTCTTGGGTAAAACGACTAAAAATCATGCATCCCTCAATTGCGTTCTTATAACGTTTTAGGAACTTGAATTATCTGTTTTGCATGAGCTGCATCAAATGTCTTTGAGTTTGTTTTTGTTGAGCCATGTATTTAGAGCAAAATATAGAATGTCTGTATTTTCTGATAGGTTTAACATTTGGACATCACATGATCTAAAAATCTTAGCAACTGGCATAGATTCATTGTTTAGGAAACATATATATGATGTGTCAGTTTTTAGAGGTTAGTGGACTGAGTAAACATGATTTTGTTTTTGTTTTTTCTCTAGCTGGAATAGCTGCGGATGTTGATGCGATCTGTGCTGCTGTAAAGAAACAGAATGATGATATTGGGAAACTGACAGATGATTTCATGAATGTGCTCAGGCAAAAGAAGGTGACTGATTATCGCTTTTTTGTTTTGTTTGTACTATGGGTGGAGAATTATCAGAATAGTGCTGGGGCGAACTAACGATACTGGTTTGAGTCGGAGAGACTCTCTAAGAGACGCCTTGAGCGATATATCGGGAACTCGAGCTGCTGCTCTAGCCACCGACAAGACAAACTTGCTGATGACTCGACCAAGCCTCCGCTTATCAACACGCCAAACTTGTTGATATCTTTGATATAGCCACTGTGCACTGGATGTCTCAACCAAGCCTAGACAATATAGTTGCCGATAACGCAAGAGCCTGAGCAAGAAGGCAAGGGTCAAGCGCAGTGGGTTTTTTGTTTGTTTCCTTTTTAGTTCATTAAAGCGTAGACTAAACTTTGTGGGCTCCTTGGATGGCCTTCGTCTGAGGACTAATGTGTTGACAGTATTAATTAACAGTATATATTTAAACACTGTAGACCTGGGGTTAGTAAGATTCGGCAGATCCTAACGGTGGAGTGTCATTATGATGCCCTAGGGTAAATAATTACTATTATTTTAGTAAACGATGGGGTGAGCGGGTGGGTTATCTAGGCTTGTAGGGTCCCTCTTTGTTGATTGGTTAATGTTAGTTTGTAACTCTGAAGAGTGAATGAAAAGCGAATTTAGTGTTATTCTGCATCTGTAGATTGCCTTCCTTGGTCTTGTTTTTAGTCAAATATAATATATCATTACATGTATATGGATAGTGTATTTCTACGTTTTGCAAATTACAAATACAAACACTGTTCAAGTAAAGATTTACATGGTTGAGGAATTGTGTTAAAAACCCCCCAACAAAAGCCCCCCAAAAAATGAAAGGAAGGGAAAAAGCTTGATTGAGAGAGGAAGAGAGAAGAGGAGCGAGAGAGTGAGAGAGCACCATACCAGCCTGAGCCCTAAGGTACCGTCAAAACTTGCTGTGTGTGTGTTTATGTGTAACTGTGCACGCACTCTTAAGACGGCTTGCTTTCTCTGGCAAGTAGGTTATTTGGCATGGTGCGATGGAGCAAGAGCCCAATGTACTAGTGTTTCTTTTATGGTGAAAATTTCTGTAAAATGGTAAAAAGAGAGATATCCTATGTGCATTATCTTCATTATTTCTTTCAGCAGGTCAAGGCACAGATTTATAGTTTAATAACCATGTGTACTATCTTGTCATTTTATTTACATGGTTGAGGAATTGTGTTAAAAAAAAACCCAGCAAAAACCACCAAAAAAATGAAGTTAAAGCTGATCAAAGTAAGGTTCAATAACCGATGTGTACTATTGTGTCTTCGTGTCCTTATGTGTACTATCGTGTCCTTATGTGTACTATTGTGTCTTCGTGTCCTTATGTGTACTATCGTGTCTTTGTGTCCTTATGTGTACTATCATGTCCTTATGTGTACTATCGTGTCCTTATGTGTACTATTGTGTCTTCGTGTCCCTATGTGTACTATCATGTCCTTATGTCTACTATTGTGTCCTTATGTGTACTATCGTGTCTTCGTGTCCTTATGTGTACTATTGTGTCCTTATGTGTACTATCATGTCCTTATGTGTACTATCGTGTCCTTATGTGTACTATCATGTCCTTATGTGTACTATCGTGTCCATATGTGTACTATCGTGTCCTTATGTGTACTATCATGTCCTTATGTACTATTGTGTCCTTATGTGTACTATCATGTCCTTATGTGTACTATCATGTCCTTATGTGTACTATCATGTCTTCGTGTCCTTATGTGTACTATCATGTCCTTATGTGTACTATCGTGTCCTTATGTGTACTATCATGTCCTTATGTGTACTATCGTGTCTTCGTGTTCTTATGTGCACTATCATGTCCTTATGTGTACTATCGTGTCCTTATGTGTAGTATCGTGTCCTTATGTGTACTATCATGTCCTTATGTGTACTATTGTGTCTTTTTGTCCTTATGTGCACTATCATGTCCTTATGTGTACTATCGTGTCCTTATGTGTACTATCATGTCCTTATGTGTACTATCATGTCCTTATGTGTACTATCGTGTCTTCGTGTCCTTATGTGTACTATTGTGTCTTCGTGTCCTTATGTGTACTATCATGTCCTTATGTGTACTATAGTGTCCTTATGTGTACTATCATGTCCTTATGTGTACTATCGTCTCCTTATGTGTACTATTGTGTCTTCGTGTCCTTATGTGTACTGTTGTGTCTTCGTGTCCCTATGTGTACTATCGTGTCTTCGTGTCCTTATGTGTACTATCGTGTCCTTATTTTTACCAGATCAAGGCGGAACTGCTGACCCCTACAGGAGAGAGGCCTGGAGAGCTGATTGTGAAGGTAGCGAAGGAGAAGAATGTTGCATCCATCATTTTGGGAACCCGAGGCCTGGGCACCATCAGACGAACACTGCTGGGGAGTGTGTCTGAGTACGTTGTGCACCACTCTCACTGCCCCGTCACAGTTGTAAGGGAGGAGAAGCAAGACAGCTAGTTTACTCACAGGATCTCAGTAGAATAGTTGATTATTCACTTATTTCTTCATGTACTACAAATGGAAGGAGTGGGGTGGGGTTGTTCTGTATGTAATGGTACATACATGTCTTTTTTTTATCCAAGAGATTAAAAAGCTTTGAAAAACAATTTTGTTTCGCACATCTTACATTTTGGTTTATCACCAATATCTGTAATCTGGAGATAATTGCTTTACATGTAATTTATCACACAATGAAGCTTCATGCTTAAATATTTGAGTTGAGAAACAGGTTTTAATTTTATTTACACATCAGTCAAGGTGGTCATGATGATTTTGATAGACGAAACCAAAAGAAAAAAACAGAATCATGAACCACGAAACCAAAAGAAAAAACAGAATGGTGAAGCTGATGCCTTTTGAGCCATGAATTTAGAGGATCTAGCTGTTCACAATGTGCTACCAGAAATGAATATCCTGTGATTACGAGAATGATTGAATGGGAGAGAACCCTTGTCTCATAAGCAGCAGCAGAAGAAATATGTCCCTCAATTTCTATAGTTCTAAGTTTTGATTAGGCAAATTTACCTGAAAAACAGTGTTCAAAGAAAAATGCCTTGAAATTTCATAAGAGGTTGTGTTTCTATTTTTTTTTTTTTTTTAAACCAAAAATAATTTACGAAATTCACCTGCCTTTCTAATTCCTCCACTATTTTATCCATTAAATAGTAATTTTTTTTGTGAATGTTTCTTAAATGTTGGGTCTCTACAAGTGAAATTATACAAAATATGCAAATTGAATATCAACAGCCTATCTTTAAGATGTTATTCTAATGAGATGATGTACATGTTCTAAATCCAACATATATTTACTCATTTAAGATAACACAAAAATTACCCCATATACCTGTTCTTTAGTTCTTATATTTATAGATTTAATATTCTTACACCTTAATGCATGTACACAGCATTTAGTAGTATGATGCTTGATATGTTCATATTAAGCAATGCTGATTTTACAATGAATCTCTTTACAATGGAAATCAATTTTTATTTCATGTATTCTGTTTCCTACTTTTGCAAGTGTCTAAGCGACACAGAGGTTTTGCTAAGTGTTAGCAGTAAGTTCTGGTCCTAGTTCCTACATTTACTCATTTCTGGCTGGTGCATTCTTGTACATCCCGTACAATACGCCACTGCTTATCACTGTGTTCAAGCTCTGTGTTCTTTATACCCAAGAAAACTTTTTTCCCTTAATTTTGAAGTTTTAATTTAAACGCATTTGACATTTCTTATCACTATCCTTGAAACTTTGCTGTGCCCACCACCTTATTAAAAATTTTTTTTTTTTAATAACCATCTTTTTTTTTTTCAAGGTGGATTCTACACTTTTTGCTATTTCATCTAAATACTAAAGTAAACTTAGCTGTTGTAACTGGCATATTTCATCTAAATACTAAAGTAAATTTAGCTGTTTTAACTGGCATTATTCCAGCAGAATCTTATACTCCAGATTTTTCTCTCTCAAATTTGCCAAGTTCTTGAACAAGGATCAGGGAAGCAAAGTCAATACATGCAATTATTTTTCACTTTGAAAGCTTGCAAAAAAAAATTGCCATTGTTAACAGATTAAGGCAAATAATTCCATGGTTCTATGGTTGGATGAACTGATGAAGGTATATGTATTAAAACTTTTAGAATGTATTCCACATACCGTTCCATTCATTCTATAAAACTGACCATGGCGCATCATAGGGGCAGCCATGCCATATAAAGTTTGGGACTTCAGTCTGAATCCGTCTTTTTGCAAAATTTACATGTGCATGTTATTGTAATTTACTCAAGCATGACTTCTCGTGTATTATGACATCTATGCATGTTTTGTTTTTTAAATTTTATCAAGGAGATTGTTTCAATCTTTTTTCTGATTCGATTTTATAACTCTGGATAAACTAAAGATCAACTTATCCACTTCAGCTTTAAAGATTTTATAATTCTCTTTTTCTTTGCTTGTGGGTCCAACGAAAACAGAGCTTATTGGGTAATAACATTTTTTATTTGTTTTGAACCAACATTCCCTGTCACCTAATTTCTAACACCCATTAAAAAAAAACAAGTTTTTTTGTTTTGAATCCATGTTTTTATAAACATTCGAAATTTAGGTAGATCAATATATGTACCATTTATGGGTAATTTTCATTTTATTATTTACATCATTTGGTTTCCCTTCTTTTTGTTTTGTCAATTTTCTATGCTCATTTTACTTGTTTAAAATGATACATGTACTTACAAATACATTAGCTGTGGATCTGGAAGCATTAAACACGCAAAGAAAAACCAAAATGTTTTCTTTTTGTTCTGACTTTGTTCTTTCATTCGTTTTGCTTCTTGGTGGCATAAGAATTCTGCAACTTCCTTTGCTTATTGCAAAATTCAATAGCTTTTGTTTTGCATACTTAAAATGCATATATCGGCAATGAAATATTTTGCCTATGCCTATGAAATACTTTGGTCTCCTAATAGGAAGGGCCCAGGTTCGAAATCCTTGATCAGTAAAAAATTGTCTGGTTTTGTCCTTTACTGGTTGTGTGGTTGACAGTATATTGTGACGGGCTGAGTCAAAGAGTCCAGTTCTTGCCATGCTGTATTGTATGCGGCAGCACATAAATTGTCAGACGTTATTCAATATAGCCTATACAGTGCTGACGTTAAATGTTAAAACCACCAACCAACCAACGCATGTAAAATTTGGGACATGTTCTTGTTAAACTCGTCTCCTGGTGTGGCACCAACACTAGTGACAGTTACAACTTGTTCAATTTTAATTTTCTGCTCAAGGAGAATGGCTTACGAAAATAAATACATTAAAAATTGGTCATAAAACATGGGATTTATTCCTGCAGGGCCGGTAAACCCTTCCTATGTGCTAATGGCGTGTCTCATCATCCACACTAGCCAGAGTAACTCCATGTTCACACTGCAGTGGATCAGTGACAATACAATGTCTTTCATTACTCGATCATCACTATTATGTGAGAGGAGTCACGAGGAAAACGTAGCAGTGGGTCAGTGACAATACAATGTACATGTCTTTAATTTAATGGCGTGTCTCATCATCTACACTAGCCAGAGTACATGTAACTCCATGTTCACACTGCAGTGGATCACTGACAATACAATGTCTTTCATTACTCGATCATCTGCATTATGTGAGACAAGTCACGAGGAAAACGTAGCAATACACTACAAGTATAAGCTTACATGTACTTGAGTGCTGTTAATATCTATGGACAATATCCCCTGGCATATCGTGGGCTGAAAATTACCTACAGTACATATGTATGTAGTTCGAATCTGATGAAGCTGAAAGAAGAGATCGTTTTGAGTGTTTATAACTTCTATAAGTACAGATTAGCATAAGCCAAACAGTATGAGAACGGGTTTCAATATTTATTGTTTGTTGTATTGATATTTATTTTCAGAAAATTAAAATTGAAGATGTACATTTGTTTAATATTCGATTTTCCTTGACGGAATTATTAAAAAAAAAAAAAACCCAGTAAGTCAAAGAGCATCAAAATTAAAAAAAATTGCCCCTCTTTCAGAGGGTAGAGCAAAAAGTGCAGCGGATACATGTATCATCGGGAATGGATAATCTTCGGTATGTATGGACAGCATTTTCAAAACCAATGTGAGTTAATTGGATGATGTTTGGCATGCTATCTATCTATCTATCTATCTATCTATCTATCTATCTATCTATCTATCTATCTATCTATCTATCTATCTATCTATCTTGCGACCGTAGTCAAACATTTGTTATTACATGCACTATCTTTTTCCACCTTTTTCTCTGTTCCCAAGTAAGATATCCCCACGTTATTCTTGTGCCCTTTTTCAATTGATCAATATGTACGTTGCTGTCCACCGAAACTTCTATTTTTCCATGTTGCGGTTCCCATAGGATCAGTTCATGTACCATTTGGCTTGCTAGTTCTGGGTGAAAAAAAGGACTAAAGTCTGAACTGACCTTGCATTAGTGCATCCAACCAAAAAAATCCAACCACACACATACACACACACACACACGATGAGCTTGCCCATGCCAACTATCTACCGTTTAGGCGTATAGAAGTTTCATGTAAAGATACCAGTTGGTAATTCAATAACACCTGATCCCTGCCCTAACATTATATTATTGTAGGTAACGTAACAATAATCTACCGTACTATGAATGAAAATGAGGGCTATA
This sequence comes from Elysia chlorotica, assembly GCA_003991915.1. Classification (NCBI taxonomy): domain Eukaryota; kingdom Metazoa; phylum Mollusca; class Gastropoda; family Plakobranchidae; genus Elysia; species Elysia chlorotica. The sequence continues at coordinate 202,485 of RQTK01000710.1, forward strand.
TCATTTGAAAAATCTACCTGCGACAAACACCAAACAGATTTAGAGAATTAGTCGAGCAGGGGACAAAAAAGCCTTGGGATTCATCTCTTTGCTACAGCCTTGTACACAACTGAGGCGTCCAGTCGTGGTTTTAGGATTATCGTAGCTTTGACCACGGCAGTTTCGAAGCTCCAGTCCAAATTTGTCCAAAGCTGCCAAAATTTATAACGTGAGAAACTCTGCACTGTGTGGGATCTGTAATACATCTCTCTACAAGTAGACAAGCTTTACTGGCGTAACGAAGAATGAATGTCAGTTGTTCGGTGTGGTTTATGTCTGGAGTGGAATCGTCACTCATGTTTTTAGTGCTTTGCCTGTTTGACCTCTTCAATGATGACTGATCTTACTTTGGCGGCCAACACTTTTACAAACTCATCATCAATAGTAGATGGTTATTATGACGCGTGCTCCTCACGTCCTTTGTTGCCATGCCGCGCTTTATAATCTACGAGCAATGGATCAAACTCAGCCATTAGTTCTAACAATCAAAGAATGTAGAATGTTACCCTTATGTGCAGATCCAAATCGTTGTCATAACCACGTTGAGTTGAGTTGAGTTGGTTTTAACGTCCAACATCAGCACTATATAGGCTATATTGTGGACGGGCCCCAAGACGGACGTCTGACAATTATATGTGCTGCCACACACGAGACAGGGCGGGGATACCATGACTCCTGTCTCAGCCGGTCACATTATACTGACACCGACCCAACCAGTAGGGAACGCAACCGCCAGGATTCGAACTCGGGACCTCTTGCGTCGGAAGCCGATGTTGTACCCCTGGGCCACGTAGAGGGAGTCCTCTTTTGCACAAAAATTTCAGAACAGACAATTCTTCTCAAAACCTTGCGCCAGTTTTAACCTCTATTTTCAGTTATGAACTTGAGTTGTCTCAAAGCCGACTTTGTTTACCAAATAAATAGAATTTTTTTCACAGCGTTGCGATGGGTATCGCTGTTTTCATGCAGGTACAATCGCTCTTTAACGTGGAGTGCCAAATAACACTGACAAAAACCTTTCCCCGTTAACTCTGCAATGTAAATCCAGTCTCTTCAACAACAACTGTAAAACAACAGCGATTCAAACAACAAACAACAACAACAATGCAACAAGAGGAGAATTCTTTTTGTTCAGAAGCATTTTTACAGGTCGTGTTTGCAAACACCGTGCCCCAGATTACAGCTTTATCAGCCCAACAGATCTCCTTGTTTAAACCCTATTATTCACATAATAAGCTTTTGACTGTGTTTAGGTTCAGGCGCCAGTGACGCTCAGATTGCGATCAGATTGCTGCTTTCGGTTCCAACCAATCCGCCCCAAAACTGTTTATCAACATATTGAGATTTAAAAGGCATGCTGCACTGCCGTTTTAAGGGCTCATAAGTACTAGTGCACATGCACCGAAAATCGCGTTCGCATTTTGATAGCACTTAAGGTAGATTTTTACCTCTTACTTTTCGGGTTAATTCTTGTCTTGCCATGGTAGTTATATATTTGAAATTTTTATGTCGAATAATCACAAAGTTTACATGTCATACGCGAAGTGAGACTATTCCTTATTATACTAGCAAAACGGAATATGCTCAAATATCAAATCGAAAAAAAAAATGGACAAAAGGGTAGTCTTCACTCGGACACCAAAGAAAAAGATAGGAAACGGAAGTTTCTTTCAAACAGCATTGTTCGGTATGGAATTCCAGGCGCGACAGGTGATTCAAGACAGCCATCAAGCCTCCATTGTCGCTCTCTGAAAACGTGGATCTCCTTTCTTTCAGTGACCCTGGGGTAGAACATCGGCTTCCGACGCAAAAGGTATGTGGTTCGAGCACTGGCGATTTCACCCCCTTCTGGTTGGGCCTGTTTCGTGTTTTACTTACACGTATTATAGAATTCTAGAACTTAGTTATGGACACAAATAAAACATGTGGGAAGACTGTCAGCCATTTTGATCAAGTGTTTATTATTGTAACTCTTTTACATAGGAAAGCTGTAAGGATATATTATTAGTGTAATGTAGTCCAAATAACTAAACAATCAAATATAATGAAAGTCAGTAGACTAGTAGAAACCCAAACATCTCCCTTTCTTTAGAATGAAATTAAACATGGACTAATTTAATTATAGATTTTTAGTGTCTCATTCTTGCGAAAGATTAGAAACTGTAATTTTGGCTTTATCAGCCAACGAATGAGCAATGAGAAATTATAAATCATTTACAACGTTAAAACAAAAGATGAAAGGGTTCACTTTCACACAATATCAATTAATACTCTAAAACTGAGAGTTAAGTTGAAATCATATTCAGTCATGAGATTTAGTCTTGAACAAAAATCTTTAAGGATTTTAAATTTCCCAAATTTCTAGATCTTTTGTCTAGTCTCTAGATCGGTTCGGGACTGTCTTTTCAAGTCTGTAGATCTACTTAGCTGCTTGACGTACGTTCTTTAACTTCTGACACCATGTTTCGTGTTTTACTTACACGTATTATAGAATTCTAGAACTTAGTTATGGACACAAATAAAACATGTGGGAAGACTGTCAGCCATTTTGATCAAGTGTTTATTATTGTAACTCTTTTACATAGGAAAGCTGTAAGGATATATTATTAGTATAATGTAGTCCAAATAACTAAACAATCAAATATAATGAAAGTCAGTAGACTAGTAGAAACCCAAACAGGGTCAGTGTCAGTTTAATGTGACCGGCTGAGACAGGAGTCATGGTATCCTCGCCCTGTCTCGTGTGTGGTAACACATACAATTGTCAGACGTGACAGTAAACATAAGTTTAAAGAACTTAAAACATCTTTAATGTCTTTTTAAATGTACATAGGACACTACAAACATAAATAATATATCTCATACTCCATAATTGCTGTCGATTAAGAATAAAAAAAGAATAACGCTTACATGTATATTGCCATAAAAAGCAAAAAAAAACAAAAAACAAAAAAAGAAAACCAAAGCAACAACAACAACAACAACAACAACAACAACAACAACAACAACAACAACAACAACAACAACAACAACAACAACAACAACAACAACAACAACAACAACAACAACAACAACAACAACAACAAAGAAACAAGAAAAAAAATAAACACACACACACACGCACAAAACAAGAAATAAAGTGTCCTTGGTCTACAGCTGCAAAACTCCTATGCCTGTAAAAAAAAAGAAGTAGAAAACCGAAAAAGATCTGCAGTGATAAAGATTGTGCCACATATTCAAACGAATTTGCCTCTCCTGTTCCTCCTCTTTCTTTTCCATCTTTACTTACATGAAGGTAAGAAGAAAAGAAATAAAGATTTACAGAGAGATCGACATTTGAGAGAGAGAGAGAGAGAGAGAGAGAGAGAGAGAGAGAGAGAGAGAGAGAGAGAGAGAGAGAGAGAGAGAGAGAGAGGCGGATAATACAGCGAGGAAAAGAAGACCAAAAGATATACATATATGGAATGATAAACAGATCTTAAGAAAAAAAATTCAAAAGAATAAAATTATTCTGATAAAACTACGCTTTCTAAAGGTTTCTATTTTACAATTTCATTGCTTCTCAACCATGTTACAGTAAGCAATTTTTTTTGTATTTTTTGTATGGCACCTGTTCTATTTCCCCAGTCTTTTTTCGTGGGCATCCTTCCGAAAAGATAAGCGTATTCATAAATTAATAAAACAGATAGGAGAATAATTCTATAGAACCGGGTTATACTTAGTGTTCCTCACGAGTGGGTAGAAAATTATCAACAATAGTAATGCGTCTTAAAGAGGGCATGACACACATATCTTTGCTCTTGAGGTTGCATTCACCGAATTCTAAGTTTTAACGCCACTGCACCTGGCCACTCCGTTTCAAACTCTAGCTCTGTATGAATGCAATGATCCAAACTTTTGATAACCCCATTAAGCCTGCCTAGCGCATTCCCTAAATCTAATGTTCGTCAATATCTGCCGGTATAACAATAGCTGTTTACATTAGCGCCAGCGACATTTATTCCCGTGGAAGAAGATCATTATTGTTACGGGTTGTGACTATATAAGCCACTCCTCCTTGTCTCTAACTGTCTCTTTCCCGTGTCGTCTTTCTAGATTTCAAAATCTCTTCTCGTCATCAACGTAACAATGAACATAATCTCTTCCCCCTCCCTCTTTCTGTACCCGACTTTAAAGTTCCTATGGTCATGTTTTTCCCCTCAGTTCTCTCTGCCTAGGGGGCGCGGTGGTACAGCGCTAGAACATCGCCTTTCAACGCAAAAGGTCCCGAGTTCGAATCCTGGTTGTTGCGTTCCCTACTGGTTGGGTCGGTGTCAGTATAATGTGACCGGCTGAGACAGGAGTCATGGTATCCCCGCCCTGTCTCGTGTGTGGCAGCACATAAAATTGTTAGACGTCCGTCTTGGGGCCCGTCCACAATAAAGCCTACATAATGCTGCTGTTGGACGTTAAACCAACCCAACTAACCAACCTCTCTGCCTAACTACCAGTTTGTCTCTCTGCCGGACGGTAGGCTGAGCAGAAAGTACATGTACTCTCTGGTTATTACTCTGTCTCAGATACGATAAAAAAGTTATTGATAATAAATCGCAGATACGCTTAATATCAGTAGTAAGGAGGTGCACCAATTTTACCTAGAACACAGTGGTGGTCGCACCTTCCCTACAAACCGGCGACATAAAACTGCACGGAAAAAAGGGCGAGCTGATAAAAACAGAGTAATGGTCGCACCTTCCCTTCAAACGTCTATCAACTGAGCGACAAATACGCCTGACGAGAAAAATCCCCAGTGTGTGTTATTACTGCCTAGAAGCATCGTCTCATTGTGTTTGTTTCAGTTATAGGAGATGGATGTGAATGAAGAAATACTTCAATGGATGATACTAAAATGGCTGCACTCAAAAAGAAAAACAAATAGACGACGCTACTGGGTCCATCAAATAAATCAACTCTGTAATCAGTGCGGTGATTACGATCATCTGATGAAAGAAATACTCGCAGATGAGGAAAAAATGTGTGCAGTGTGGAATGAGACCAGCCACATTTCAGCTTCTGCTTTCAAAAGTAGGACCACATTCAGAAAAAAAGACAACAAAATTCAGGAAGCAATTAGCACCTGAGGAACGCTTGATCATCACCTTAAGGGATGAAAAACAAAAACACCTGACAATAGATAATTATAATTATGTCTATACTTTTAATTCTGGATCCCGATTCTATAATTAGAAAGTTTTTTTCTCAATTGTCTTATTAGCTGTTACAGATGCAAGTGGAAAATTCGTATTCATTGATGTGGAGGCAATATCGATGGTGGAGTATTCTCTCGCTCAGCATTTGGTAAGCGACTTCTAAAGGGCAAGCTTGATTTGCCCCCTGAAACTGTACTGCCTGAAGCAATCACTACTCTTCCATGTGTTTTTGTGGCTAACGATGCCTTCCCACTTCGTGAGATTATTATGAAGCCTTAAAATTCCACATGGCGGGTTGTCATATGACAAGGAGGTGTTTAATTATCGCTTATCGCGAGCAAGAAATAGTGTGGATTGTTCTTTTTGCAGACTAGCTCAGATGTGGAGAGTACTCTTTCGACAAATCGATGAGCAACCTGAAGCTGCTACTAGTATTATAGTAGAGGCGATCACCATTCTTCACAGTTTCAGACTGACCGGTGAACCCCAGAGATCAGCCCTCTACGAAAGAGATAGACCGACTTTGCATGATCAAGCGAATCAGCCCAATCCGCAAATTCAATCCCCTGGATGTAGGGCTGCCGAGAACGCTTTGTGAATTAGGGAAACATTAAAGGAGTATTTTACTTCTACCCAAGGAGCATTGCCCTGGCAAAATCGAAGCTGCAATATTATTTGCCCAGCCCCAATGAAATCGAAATATTTAGGTGCAAAACTGCAAAGGAAGTGACAGAATAATATTAATGAGTAGTGAACATAGAGACAGACAGAGATTTGGGAGGGAGAGAGAGAGAGAGAGAGAGAGAGATAGAGAGAGAGAGAGAGAGAGAGAGAGAGAGAGAAAGAGAGAGAGACAGAGAGAGAGAGGAGAGGGAGAGAGAGAAAGAGATAGAGAGGCAGAGAGAGAGAGAGAGAGAGAGAGAGAGAGAGAGAGAGAGAGAGACAGACAGACAGACAGACAGACAGACAGACAGACAGACAGACAGACAGACATACGGACCTTCTTCATTTTCGGTCGACGGTAAACGTCTGTCTGTCAACTTTCGCCAGATCTTAGCACAATGAGGCGAGGCGAGAAAAGAGGTGGCCTGTTTTTAGGCCTTTACTCTGTTTATTGTAACAAAATCTCAAATGCTCCAAATATCCACCGCTTGTGCCCCTGTTCCACCGTGTTAAAAAATGCTGGTTATGTTGATCTTCCAAAGGTCAGGTTGTATACAGCGAGACATAATAGCTATGTGCTTTGATATTGAAACTGTTCCAAATATCCTTGTAGGCCTTTTCCACCGTGTTTTAAAAAATGTCCCATATTTGTTGAACAGCACGCACACTTGCACACATGCGCGCAGACAGGAAAAAATATCTATATGTTTGATGATTTTTCGTTTGTTATTGTTTTTCGTTTTTTGTTTTGTTTGGTATTTAATTTTGTACATTCATACAACAAACGCGGCTACATTCTTATATTTCTAGAGACTCACATATAATGTTTCTGTCTTTGTGGAGCGATAAATGAGACAACGTGAAGGCAGCCATGATACTTAGTAGACGTTTATTTTCTGACCGGTTGTGACAATGTTAAAACAGTTGATTATGCCAGAAAGGCTTAACTTTTAAATGGACATTACATCACCCTAGGACAAAGGCGGATCTAAATAATAACAATAACGTCGATACTGATGTAGTGGGAACCTAGGCTTTGGTCAACCTACAGGTTCCACCCCAAAGTTGACCTTGGGTGGAAGATCACTTACGCTTGGCCGTGAGAGCCGCATTTGACAAGAAAGAGCTGAAGAGGACATGCCCCAACATTGGGCTACCTTCGACCCATCAGTTCAGTCAACCAACTGAAATGATAGTGTACCACAGGCAAGGGCCGTCATACTGATGGCGCTGAGATTGACGAACCTGTGTGTCTGTTTTCTTGTAACCAGAGCTAGGTCTTAACCTGGATCTGGACACTGGACAGAATTTTTTTTCTTAAAAAAAAAATTATAATAGACTACTTTTGCTTTGGAAATTAGGGCTGGCTTTCACGTGGATTTTTAGTAGGCCTAGAATCTAGGCCAAGTCAGTTGGTTTGGATCTGGTATCTAGTTGGTCTTTCTTAGTGATACTAAGAAGACCTGGAGAGATTCTAGTTTCGTAATTTATTAACAGGTTGATTTTGAGTAGTTTTCTTGTTCAATAGATTTGGATTTAAATTTAGCTTAGTTGCAGACTTTCTGCGTTCAGAAATCGACCGCCATGACAAACCTTTCATACGTTTGTTTTGTTATTTTTTTGATGTATTAGGTTTGACTGGTTGCGACCTTCACAAAGGATTGGATCCCTAATAGGTGAAATGCATTAAAAAAAATCTAGATCTCCGTCCGTGATGGAACAGCCCACCTGTCAGCCCGAGTTGTTACTGCGTATATGGCTCTATTATTATTATTGTTTCTCGACTTTCCGCTAGCCCGAGACTTCCCAACAGAGGGGGGGGCTTGGCCCGGTGGTCAGGGGTAGAACATCGGCTTCCGACACAAAAGGTCCCGAGTTCGAATCGTGGCTGTTGCGTTCCCTACTGGTTGGGTCGGTGTCAGTATAATGTGACCGGCTGAGACAGGAGTCATGGTATCCCCGCCCTGTCTTGTGTGTGGCAGCACATAAAATTGTCAGACGTCCGTCTTGGGGCTCGTCCACAATATAGCATATATAGTGCTGCTGTTGGACGTTAATTCAACCCAACAACCCAACAACCCAACAACATCCCAACAGAGGTGATGAGCTGTTTGGGCCGCCATGCCTGCTGTTATAAACTATAAAGCCGACGGGCGTGTCGTAAAAATGCCGGTGCACTCTCCGATTGAGAAGCCCAGATTTGTTCACGAAACAAACTTAATTAGCTCTCTCCATGCAGATCGCTGTACAGGTAGTTTTGTATTGGATTTAGAGGGCGTGAGCTCGCCAAAGTGCTACACCACTGGCTTTTTACTTAGGAGGTCCTCGGTTCGATTCTACGATCAAACAAATTTAATGGATTTAGGGAATGAAAACCACAGTGGTAAATTATAATGATGTAGGGTTCTGGTGATAGATAAGTAGCGGTTAGAAATAAGCTTACGGTTGAAATGAGTGACTGCCTGTTTGTCTCTACGCACGGGTCGTGGTCACACAAAGTCCCGTATACATACGTCTTTCCAATCTATTCAAAACGCTTCGCAAACGCTAAATTTGAATACGTTCCACATAAACGGATAAAAGGTGAAGGTCGAATCATAGGCTTCCTATGTTCCGAAATTCATGGTTGACTATAATTCCAGAATGAAATTAGGCCACTACTCATATAAAGCTGAGCCTGAGACTGGTAAGGGGGTGCTTTTCAAGGGTCATAGAGTGAACCAAACCAACCAGAAACCTTTAGGCCTACAAACTCGAGCACGGGCTGTGTGCTCTCACGCTAGATCTAAAATTTAATGTGTCAAAGTAGGGTGAACATTTGTCATGAAGGGAGAGCTGTCTAACTATCTTTGCTTGTAGATGTTTCATTACAACCGTTACTGGTCGCCCTTTTTAGAGCAAGTGTTTTCGCTACTCTGTGACTCTTTATTTCGTTTAAATCTTAAACTTGAATCCCGCCTTAGATTTAGGTTGGTATTTTTGTAAAGTTTTCTTTCTTCTCTTTATCAAAACTTTGTTTGAGGAGTTTCTGGAAATTCCCGTTAAGCGCAACAGTTTGGGTAAAGCCACCAATTTACTCAGCATGAGCCGATAACACAGGAGAAGCTCCCACAGCCAGGCCGGTTTGTGCTCAGGGCTGACACACTGGAGGTCAGTGGTTCAAATCTCAGCCGGTGTCCTGGTGACCCTACGTGATTCAACCATTGAGAGACTGTCTGAAATCCCTGAGAGCTGACCAGCCATGGACGAGAGCGTGCGCCACGACAGGCCGAACCCCATGCTCACCGCCAACCTGCTCTCCAAAATGTGGTACTGGTGAGTACGCCACAATGAATCATGACCATGTAACCATGTAACCATGTAACCATTTAACCATGTAACCATGTAACCGATTCAGGTTTTGGGAAATGTATGATGAAAATAGTTTTCTTCGTTAAGAAATATTAATTATGCAAGAAATGAAAGTACAAAAAGGTAACTGAAATTAAACTTTGGAAAAAAATTACTAGTAGTAGTAATAGGTGTATTAATATTGTTATTATTATTTCTTTTATTATTATTATTTCTTAACGAAGAAAACTATTAGCAGTATAGTAGTAGTAGCAGTTACCCAGTAGCAGTAGTATTACTAGTAGTAGTAGTAGCAGTAGCAGTAGTACTAGTAGTAGTAGTAGTAGTAGTAGTAGTAGTAGTAGTAGTAGTAGCAGTAGCAGTATAGTAGTAGTAGCAGTTACCCAGTAGCAGTAGTATTACTAGTAGTAGTAGTAGCAGTAGCAGTAGTACTAGTAGTAGTAGTAGTAGTAGTAGTAGTAGTAGTAGTAGTAGTAGCAGTAGCAGTATAGTAGTAGTAGCAGTTACCCAGTAGCAGTAGTATTACTAGTAGTAGTAGTAGCAGTAGCAGTAGTACTAGTAGTAGTAGTAGTAGTAGTAGTAGTAGTAGTAGTAGTAGTAGCAGTAGCAGTATAGTAGTAGTAGCAGTTACCCAGTAGCAGTAGTATTACTAGTAGTAGTAGTAGTAGTAGTAGTAGTAGTAGTAGTAGCAGTAGCAGTAGCAGTATAGTAGTAGTAGTAGTAGTAGTAGTAGTAGTAGCAGTAGCAGTAGCAGTAATAGTAGTAGTAGTAGTAGCAGTAGCAGTAGCAGTAATATAAAGAACAACAAAAATAGCCGTTGTAATCGTATTCCTGTATCACTGTTGTTGTTTTAATAATTTTTACTGCATGTACCACATACAGAAATTTAAGTAAGTAAAATTTTCTTTTCTTTCTCTCTACAACCACACCCGGTTTTCAGTTGGCTCACCCCGCTGTTTACCAAGGGTTACAAGGGCTGGCTGCAAGAGTCGGACATGTTCAACGTGTGCCCTGAGGATTCTTCTAAGGTCACAGGCGAGCGGCTCGAGACGTGAGTACACACACATACCACATATATAGCACACACACAGCACACACACATACAGCACACACACACATCACACTCACACACAGCACATACACACACAGCACATGACTGCAAACTAACGTCTCGAGACGTGCGTACATACACACACACAGCACATTCACATACACACACATACACACACATTCACACACATACACACAGCGGATCACACCATACTGACACCGATACACCCAGTAGGTAAAAAGGCGGCGGCAAGAGCAGTGTTCTAATCCCAACTTCCTTCCGAATAGGAGCAGTTCATTCCCTCCTTAGACCAGTGCGCGTCCTCAAGGGCTGACAGAGATATTCTTGAGGCATACGTCACTGCCACCAGCAGTATGAGCACCAGGTGCCGGCTGAGCACATTGTGCCAGGGCGGGCGCAGAGCTCACCCGCTGCTGCTCTCGCTAGCACGCCCTAGTTGGATTGTTTGCTTGCTGCTTAGCGTCCAGCGTCAGAACTATATAATAGTGGACGGATCCCAAGACTGGTGTCTGAAAATTATACGTTCTACCACACAGAGACAGTGCAGGAATCCACGGCTCCTGTCTCTATTGGTCACATTGCACTGACACAGATTCAACCACTAGGGAACGAAATCGGACAAATAAATTTTGACCGATAATAAGAATCGAACCAGGGATTTTCCGATTGTTAGCCAACGCTCTACCACGTGAGCCAGCTCGCCCTCCCTAGTAGCAGGTCATACTAGTTCCGTATGTCTCCATCTTTTGTGAAAGGTGGCTGCACCGCAGAGACCACTTTGGTTGGACGCAGGGTAGGACACTCTCCCAACCATCTGTCTCTCCAGCATGATTGAATTTTAGCCGATGTCATACATATCATACAATTACAAAGTGGACTATAACAGCAAAACACCTACGTCTTAACAAAACCCTGAGCAAAATAAATAAAAAGATGTCAGATCACGTGTCAAGGAACTATAAACTCCCTTGCACGCCAACAGCGTGACAACTCAAGGAAAGATACTTCTCTAGATCCAAGAATATGATGTACGGGGTCCATTATTGTCATAGATGGAACAAACCGTCCACGTATAGCATTTTTCGGAAACCTACGGGCTGTACATCTATCTAATTAGAGATAGAGGCGGAAACGGCTCTGCTACCGGAGAGAGGGCTTTTTTCCACCACCAAACTGGAGGCAATAAACAGCTTTGGTTTGTTTTGAGTTTATTCAATCTCAACACTTCTTGTCAGTAAGTAGGTAGGGTGCTAACACTAACGTTAACAATTTTACTTTTTGTCAGCTGAGGTCTAAAAATAGATCAGTAGCTACACATCTCTTCCAGATGTGTCAATCGTCGTTCTTGCCTTGTGCGTTCATCAGTTATAATTGCTTATTACTTGAACTTATTATAATCGTTCATTGAGTTGTTACTCGCTCACCTGTCTGAAATGTAACACTTGGCGGAATAAGGCATTCAGTAAAAATGTGTTGAACTTAGCTTGACTTAGATGTGTTTGCAAAGGAACAAATAGACACATCGGGTATACCATAAATATTGTCATAGCCGTTCATATTACATGTACTGACACTAGCCCATAAAGTAAAATGGTCAGGATTAGAGGAAAAAGAAAACTACGCACGAGGAGCAGATCATATTTCGGGCATTAGTCTGTTGCGGTCTCCTCAAGCTAAAAGATCTCCTGTTGTCAGTTTATCTTGATGGTTGGTTAGTTGGTTGGGTTGGTTTAACGTCCAACAGCAGCACTATATAGGCTATATTGTGGACAGGCCCCAAGACAGACGTCAGACAATTCTATGTGCTACCACACACGAGACAAAGCGGGGATACTAAGACTACTGTCTCAACCGGTCACATTTTACTGACACCGACCCAACCATGTTATCATGTTATCATGAAGGTGAAGGTCGGCTGCATACAAGCAACGTTGTAGTATTTAGTAAGCTTGGCGTCCTCTACGTTTCCCATAAACACGACACTTGAGCGATGCGCGAGCTGAGATTCCCTGAAATCGGCCTGTTCTGTAGCGATTACTGGATATGGCAGGAGTCAATCATCCTGTGACCAATGCATGGTGTATACGCAGCTATTAACATAGTTTTTGAATAGACAAAATGTAACTACATGTCTATGAGAGTTCTTAGACTTGGCTAACGTTAAAGTGATCCGCAGACGTTTTAACCCGTGCTTCACACTAGCCTTTGTTCCATGACTATGATTTCTGAAAGTGTCACCGATGTATACGGAGCTATTAACATAGTTTTTGAATAGAAACAATGTAACTACTTGTCTATGAAAGTATCACACCAGCAAAAGGTAATACCTTGACTTGGCTCACGTTACATTTATCTACACACATTTTAACCCATGCTTCAAACTAGCCTTTGTTCCACCAATGTAATTTCTGAAAGTGTCACCCACAACTACTCCGCAGAGCGTGGACCGAGCAGCTGAGACAACAGACGGGCGGCAACCAGGCCAGCTTTCTGAGGGCTTTGCTCAGCGCCTTCGGCAGAGAATACATGCTGCTGGGCCTCATTGCCCTGTTTGAGGTAAGTGTTGAGGCTTCAGCCTTCAGCTCATTGCCCTGTTTGAGGTAAGTGTTGAGGCTTCAGCCTTCGATAGACAATACATGCTGCTGGGCCTCATTGCCCTGTTTGAGGTAAGTGTTGAGGCTTCAGTCTTGGCTCATTGCCCTGTTTGAGGTAAGTGTTGAGGCTTCAGTCTTGGCTCATTGCCCAGCCTTGGCTCATTGCCCTGTTTGAGGTAAGTGTTGAGGCTTCAGCCTTGGCTCATTGCCCTGTTTGAGGTAAGTGTTGAGGCTTTAGCCTTGGCTCATTGCCCTGTTTGAGGTAAGTGTTGAGGCTTTAGCCTTGGCTCATTGCCCTGTTTGAAGTAAGTGTTGAGGCTTCAGCCTTGGCTCATTGCCCTGTTTGAAGTAAGTGTTGAGGCTTCAGCCTTGGCTCATTGCCCTGTTTGAAGTAACTGTTGACCATTCAGCCTTCGGCAGACAATACATGCTGCTGGGGCTCATTGCACTGTTTGAAGTAAGTGTGGTAAAGCCCCCTACATCTATTGATGAAAGTGTGCAGCTCCTGTGTTGCTTTGTTCTCGTTGGCCGTAACGGTTGGCCGCCATGTTTCCAACCCTTTATAAAGACCAACCAAAATAATGTTAGGATGAGTTGGGATGAAAATTAATCAATTAATCTTTCTTTAGGGAAATTGAAATTGACGTGCCCATTTACAGTAAAACTACATAATACATATTAAACAAAAAATACAGTTGCATATAAAATATAATGAAAAGATACTAAAAGGTATCAATAAGTATACCTAAAAATCTTTAACGATTTATGCTCTATTTATATATGCAGGACGAGGTTTTGCGTTTGAAAGTAGATTAATTTTGAGTTACAAAAATTAATGGAGATGAAAAGCTTCAACCATCTTCCGATTTTCTTCTGATCCCACCAGGAACTTGTGAAGCTGGCCCAGCCCCTGCTGCTGGCAGAACTCCTGGACTACTTCACGCCCAGCAGCGGCAAGACTCGAACCGAGGCCTGGCTGTACGCCTCAGGCGTGGTCCTGTGCTCTGCCTCCCAGACCGTGACCCATCACCCGTACTTTTTCGGGACGGCCCGGGTGGGGATGCGGGCCCGAGTCGCCGCCTGTTCGCTCATGTACAGGAAGGTCAGCTCCAGTCTAGCTCTCAGGTCTTTAGTGGCTGGTTTAAGTGATTCTTTTCCCATCACGCCGCACACCTGTAATGCGCATTGATATGCTTTTGTGATAGATTTTTTTGTATTGATTTGCATACCTTAGTAGGGCATATGTGCTATTTTTCAGTGAAATTGTGGGATTTGTGGTTAAAGCACAAAAATTCACACAAATGGTCTTAACGGCATATTAAACGAATTTAGATACTATGCTAAGCTGAATTTCTTCCAGGAAGCCTGTAAATAAAAAAAATCCAAGACGGCCGCCATCCAAGATGTAAAACTGTAAATTGTCATATTTTTTTAGTAGTTGACACAAAAACATAATTGAAAAGTATATTTATATATTCTAAGACTTAAGGAATCAAATAAAATTGATATTAAGTTGATTAATAAACTATAAAGTACCATACAGTCGAAATTGATGGCAATTTACAAAACTTTCGTGTTGTATGCGCCCATCTTGGATTTTTTAAATGTACGGGCTCCCTTATTACATTGATTTTATGCACACAAAAAAGGACACCTTGGACAAGTTCATTTAAAACTTCAAAATAGCTATTACCTTACTTTATATATGAGTGGTTAAAGTGAATAGAATGGAGGTGTCGATTTTCATGATACCTCATTTCCATTATTGCTGTCTCAGTCTCCACTCATGGCAGAGTGGTGTAACTTTAGGAGCTGCGTCGAAACATTCGTATAGTCGAGCCCCCTGTATAATTTTTCCCTCGGAATTTAGGTCACCACTTCTGGAAGCAGTACCACTCTTTTGTTCACCGTATATGTCTGGAAAAGGAATAGCTGAATACAACCATGCAATGAACGGGTATCTGGTGACATTTCGCTGCTGTCATTGGATGATTGTTAGAAATAAAATATAATTATGTGTTTTTGGAAAAACTTCACTCCATTGGATTTCAGCACATTGATGACAGCAGCACTAGCTATCTATTATGTCATCAAAATAAGAACATCAATCAATGAACCCTCTCCTTATATTGTGGAGGACATTTTTAGACATTTGATAAGTTCAGATTTTCTCCCACGAAAAGGTTTTCCCAACATGTTTGACGAACTTGTCCAAACCTCCACTGTGGGGCTTGAGTAGCAGTGTACATTCACTTTGAGACAAGTAGGCTTAACTATTTGTATGTGCTTTAGAAAAGGGGGTGTATTGCAATGGTATTTTGGGATTATCCATAATCTTTAAATGTCAAGATATTGCAGTGTCGACCCATCTTTAGTACGACACGATTTTCTTGATTTTAGCCTGGAAATAATATTTGCTCATCGTATTTTCTTCTCTAACAGTACAGCATGTCATTTAATCAATTCAATGTTTCTAAATTTTCATTTGGCTGAATGGATCGTTGCCCCTCAAGTCGGTATAAAATGTCACACGCACACAATTTTGTGCGTTAAAGTGCGTCCCAAATGTAAAAAAAAAACGATTTAACTTATATTCTTTTTTTGATATCTTTAGTGAATGAAATGTTCCTTAGGTAACAACCAGCTTATCAAAATATTGGTGAAGAGGTCAATGTGTTCAACGCGGTTTGAAACACCAGCCCCTTTGCTCCCACTGTTCTCCCACACACCAGAGGGGGAAGGCATTGCTCAAGTGATAGGACCGCAGTTCGGAACCAGCGATCGGTCACAAATTTATGTGTCCGATTTCGTCCGATATTGGTTGGGTCGGTGTCGGTATAATGCGACCAGCTGAGACAGGAACTCAGGTCTCCCCGCCCTTTCTCGTGTGTGGTAGTGCCTAAATAACCAGACTTTAGTCTTGGGACTCGTTCACACTATATCGTATATATATAATAAGTAGTTGGAAGTTAAGCAAGCAACTGAACAACACCCACTGTACCCCCCCCCCCCCCCCCCTAACGCGAGCAGTGCCTGCGGCTGAGTGCCTGCGGCTGAGCCACCGGTCCCTGAACGAGTCGTCCGCCGGGCAGATCGTGAACCTCATGTCCAACGACGTGGCCAGATTTGACCAGGTAAGGCGCTCTTCTCAGTGTCCTGCACCAGATTGTAGTTTTATCCTAAGCATTAAAGGCATAACACATTCAGAAATAGCGACCCAACTACCAATAAAAGTGTTCATATTTTTTTTTTACCAAAATGAGTGCGAGAAAAAGGGTATATATACACAGGGGTCTGAGAAACCCTGTCTTTATTAGCTCTAAAGCAAAAAAGACATGTCTGGCGAGTTTTACGTTCCTTATGTGCACTAAGGAATCTGTATGGAGACAAGGACACATAATGAGATTCGAACGTCCCACAAGCCAGTCTAGAGTATGAGCTTCAACCCACTGAACTTTTGTCAACAATTGGCAAGCCTGATTCATCTTTCCATGCTTATGTAGTTTTGAAATAGAATAAAACTCTCAGTTCTATTTTAACCGTTGCTAAGCATCGCCTAAGTCAACTACTCAAAATAGTATCTACTATAACAAGATTTTTTTCAAATTTTTAATATTGACGAACTAAATGATAATATTCAAAGACATACAAAGTTGAAAGACAGACTTCAGAAGCAAAAACTATTTCTAGACAATTAGATTTGAAGAGAATACACACAGACAGACAGACAGACACACACACACACACACATATAAAGAGAATACATAACAACGTCCGGTAACACTACTGTCGAAAATGACTCAATATTGTTAAAAACATTTTGAGAGACGATTGGAGCCACTTGTTCGTCTCGAGATATGCGATAACAATCTCTTTAAGGACTTCTGGAAAGAGTTTATTGTTTACTTCAGCAAGTATTATAGCTCTTAAATAAACTATTGTTTCACATACAAAGGCTGATGAGAATACGAAGTCTTCAGTTTTGTATTTCCGAATTCTTTCATTCCCTATCTGTTTTGCAATGTCAAAAGGTACCTAGGCATCTAAGCTTTATTAACCAAACAATGTGTCATACTAATACTATTTTTTTCCATCTCTTACTTATATATTTTGTAAGAAGTCTTGTGTGGGAACAGGGGCACAGATTTAAACCTCTGTGGCCTCCTGCTAGCGAGAGCAGAGCTGTACCTTCTAAACTGTATAGCGGTCAAATCTCTCGGCATGCTCACCTGTCTATCGGTGATCATATTCACCTGTCTATCGTTGTCCACCTCTCTGGACCTACTCACCTGCCTACTGGCGGTGGTCTGTTTGGACAAACTCACATGTCTATTGATGTTTATATCTCTGTACAAACTCGCCTGCCTTTCCGTGTTGATACATCTGGTTATACTCACCTGTCTCTCGGTTTTCGTGTATGTACTGTCGGCACAACTGTATGTTTGTTTTTCGGTTTGTTAATGTATTCAAATCTCTTTCCTCCATATCTTGATCTCTCTTGCTGCCTTCAACACTTTGTCTCTCTCTCTCGTGTCTCTCTCCATCTATTCCCCCTCTCTCTCTCTCTCTCTCTCTCTCTCTCTCTCTCTCTCTCTCTCTCTGTCTCTCTCTCTCTCTCCCTCTCTTTTTTCCTCCGAGATCCGGACACTGAACCTCCAGCTCATTATTCTAGATCATTAGCAATTGCGTTAGCGGACTAAGCCAACTGTGCCCCCCCCCCTTTGTTAATCGAACCCTGAACCTCCAGCTCATTATTCCAGATCATTAGCAACTGCGTTAGCGGACTAAGCCAACTGTGCCCCCCCCCCTTTGTTGTCCCACACAGGGCAGCATGTTCCTGCACTTTCTGTGGGTGGGCCCCCTGGAGTGCGGGCTGGCCGTGACCTACTTGTGGCTGCGCCTGGGCCCTGCGGTGCTGCCCGCCCTGGCCGTCATGGTCCTTCTCATGCCCGTGCAGTTCCTGTTCGCCAAGCTCTTCTCCATCATCAGGTGAGCGCCAAGCTCTTCTCCATCATCAGGTGAGCGCCAAATCTTCTCCATCTAGAAATATCGTAATCTAAGCACAAGTATACAAATCTTTAACATCAAAAGATAGTTATCTAAGGCCACATAACCAAAGTAAACAAATCTTCACCATCAAGAGATATAGTGATCTAAGGCCAAATCACCAACACTTCACTATCAAAACATACTTTTATAAATGTACAGTTACCATGTGAACTGGTGTAAAAAATCAAAACCTTTTTTTGAAAATTTAAGGAAAAAGTTCAGAGGAAAATGAAACGACTACAAAAACATATCTTTAATAGTGTTATTTGTACAAGTTCTACTTTTGTCCGAACTATTCCTTGCTGTAAACTTGTAAGCAGTTATAACCATGTTGTTTTTTCTTTGACCTTGGTTAATTCGATAACCTTCGACCTAAGTAGAAGGTAACAATGCTTTCAATTGGAGGGATAGAACCCGGGGACGGCAGATCTGAAGATGTGCACTCTATCTTAAGGCGAGCTTATTCCTCCTTTCCAAGTTAAGAGGCACCGACATACGATCAATGGTTTCCTCTATCACTCACACCCAGAGAGAAAGCTGCCTCCCTCACAGACAAACGCGTCAAGGTGATGAACGAGATCCTCACCGGCATGCGCATCATCAAACTCTACTGCTGGGAGAAACCTTTCGGGGGCCTGGTGGAGAACCTGAGGAGGTGACAGCTTCCAAACTCTCTCTTCCTTTCTCTCTCTCTCTCTCTCTCTCTCTCTCTCTCTCTCTCTCTCTCTCTCTCTCTCTCTCTCTCTCTCTCTCTCTCTCTCTCTCTCTCTCTCTCTCTCTCTCTCTCTCTCTCTCTCTCTCTCTCTCTCTCTCTCTCACTCTCTCTCTCTCTCTCTCTCTCTCTCTCTCCTTCTCTTCTCTGTAAATCCCAGTTTGCTTGTCCCACTTTTCATATTAATATAGACATTTATCCGTCAGTGGTTGAAACCGAATTTTTATTTTGCAATAAATTTCGAATTAGCCTTGCTTAACATGAATTTAAATCCAACCCACAAAAAAGATGTATAGTGTTTTTGTTCTCTGCTAAAAGCAATGAATAGAGTTATTAAATTAAATATGGATACTGAAAAAATAAATTTAGAAAACTAGATCTAGACGTCTTACATTCATGGATTAGAAGTAACATTAAAAAGTCCCACCCATAGGTCTTACAGATTATGGTTAGATAGCCGTACGTGCACAAAGCCCCACCCATAGGTCTTACAGATTATGGTTAGATAGCCGTACGTGCACAATGCTCCACCCATAGGTCTTACAGATTATGGTTAGATAGCCGTACGTGCACAAAGCCCCACCCATAGGTCTTACAGATTATGGTTAGATAGCCGTACGTGCACAAAGCCCCACCCATAGGTCTTACAGATTATGGTTGTATAGCCGTACGTGCACAACCCCACACCCATAGGTCTACAGATTATGGTTAGATAGCCGTACGTGCACAAAGCCCCACCCATAGGTCTCACAGATTATGGTTAGATAGCCGTACGTGCACAAAGCCCCACCCATAGGTCTCACAGATTATGGTTAGATAGCCGTACGTGCACAAAGCCCACCCATAGGTAGGTCTCACAGATTATGGTTAGAGAGCCGTACGTGCACAAAGCCCCACCCATAGGTCTCACAGATTATGGTTAGATAGCCGTACGTGCACGAATCCCCACTCTATCCGGCAGGCAGGAGGTCCACCAACTGCGACGCTCGCGGCGGGTCCAGGCGTGTGTTATGGGCCCGTACGTGGCGACCACCAAGCTGTCGCTGTTCCTGTACGCCGCGCTGTGGGTGGGCGGTGGGCGGGGCGGGGACCTCAGGCCGGGTCACGTGTTCATGGTGATGGCGGTCGTGCAGACCCTGTTCCTCACCTGCGGGATGCTGGTGCCACTCGCATCCCAGAACCTGGCGGAGATGCTGGTGGTTGTCAACAGGATACAGGTAGGCCTTCACTGTTAACCACTTGTTTCATTCAAACTGCCCATTATTTTGGAGTTGGGCAAACCTGGCGGAGATGCTGGTGGTAATCCGCAGGATACAGGTAGGCTTTCGCTTTTAACCATTTTTTATCATTCAAACTCTCCATTATTTTGTAGTTGGGCTTTATATACTGCACGATTAATAAATTGTTTTCTTTAATTGTTTATTTTTTCTTTTTCAAAAAACTTGTCACCCACCTGAACTAAAAAATCATAATTCATGAATCAATCTAGAAAATTGTATGTGTGTGTAATTGTCTGTCCCCTATCTCTCTCTCTCTCTCTCTCTCTCTCTCTCTCTCTCTCTCTCTCTCTCTCTCTCTCTCTCTCTCTTACTCCACCTGTTCTGTCTGTCTGTCTGTCTCTCTCTCTACTCTCTCTCTCTCTCTCTCTATGTATCTTTGGGTTAAACGTCTCCTATGTTCCCCTCGGGAGCCCTATTTGGCGAATCCGCCTCCCTTGCTTTTAGAAGACACCTATAATATAAGTATTATGGAGACAAGATGGCCCGGTAAGATTTGAACCTCAGAAGACCTGCTTGTCAGTCCAACGTTCGACTGACAGCAATAGCTGACTGTAATAGCCTAAAACATTTATCACGTGACACGAATAGTTTGTTCTGCTTGCCAATTGAAGGAAAGGGTAAGCGAGAAATGTGTAGGCTGAAGCCTGAGTGGTCACATGGTCCCAGGTATGTACGCTTAGGCTGAAGCCAATCCTAGGAAGATAAAAGTCGAGATGTGAAACGCCAGAAATATTCACTGCTGCAATTGTAGCTTTTCTTTGGATATCTAATACATGGACCAAACGTGTATAGTTGTGGGTGTTCTGGTTCGGTTTTAGTATACTCCGCCTGTTTAGTACGTGTCAAAACAACTTATATTTCTTGTCTTTATTATCTCTAATATAATTATATTATGCTAAAGTAGTCGGCAACTTGAGCTGCTGGACAAAGAACTCAACCAGGGTAAACATATGAAAACATTAAAACATTTCGGCTTTGTTGAGCCTTCTGCAGTACGAGTGTTTCTACATAACGCCCGCCTCCCTACAGTTCCTACACGCACACACACACACACACACACACACACTTACACACATGTCTGGCTTTACTTCCTGGTACAGAAGTTTCTGCTGCTGGAGGAGACGGAGCAGACGACCGACCATCCGGCAGGAGATGCGGGTCAAGGACACGGTTGTCAAGGACACGGTTGTCAAGGACACGGTTGTCAAGGACACGGTTGTCCCGATGGAGATCCGGAGAGGGACGCGCTGTTTAGTGTGGAGGTGACGGACGTGACTGCCATGTGGGGCGAGGTAGGTTCGATTCTTTACCAATGGTCTTCTAAAAGAGGTGGAATCCCTGAAGAAGCTGACAAAAACTACACATCAAAACGAAAAACAGAAACTAAACTAGAACATGTCTTTAACTTAGTGGGTTTTAAAAAAATTGTAAAAGTTTATACTAGCTGTTTCAAAAATAAAGAAATAAATCAATAAAACTTACATTTAAATCTAAAAAACGAGGTTATTTAGTAAATAGGTTCTTCATATTATATTTTATATGTGAAAATTAAATGGAGGCATTTCAAAATGTTTTGGTGATCAGACTATATCATTTTAGTTTCATTAGAATAATTATGTTCATTTTGTAAACATCTACCTTTCAGTTGATTTTCTCAGTTTTATTTTAGCGTGGGTTATCAGGTGACCAAACCAATGATACATCGTTGTAAAGGTGAAAATGAGATTTGAGATTTATCTAACTACACTTTCAGAACATAATAGGTTGTTGCTTTATCATATTAGAAATTTGTTCTCAATAAAAGGAAATAAAACGATTTTTATTGAAATGCTCAAAAGTAGCGGAAATGAATCATGCGAAAATGTTATCCCAGTGACGCCAACTTGTCTCCTTAGAGCGACACCAGAGCGTGTAGGAGGACACTGGACCAGGTCACACTGATGGCTAGCGGCGGACGCCTGGTGGCTGTCATTGGTCCGGTCGGGGCGAGAATCATGCGAAAATGTTATCCCAGTGACGCCAACTTGTCTCCTTAGAGCGACACCAGAGCGTGTAGGAGGACACTGGACCAGGTCACACTGAGGGCTAGCGGCGGACGCCTGGTGGCTGTCATTGGTCCGGTCGGGGCAGGCAAGGTAACACAGCTTCATTGTCCATAATACCAAGTTTGAGTTGGTTGGTTTGTTGACTGAGACCTAGAGTTGACACTATGTAGACGATATAGTGATTGGGTCCCATATAATCATTGTCCATAATACCAAGTTTGAGTTTTTTGGTTTGTTGTTTAAGAGGTAGAGTTAACACTATATAGACGATGTCGTGAATGGGTCCCAAAACTAAAGTCTGACAATTATAGGGTGGGGAGACCTGGACTCCTGCTTCAGCCAGTCACATATAATGACACCTACTAAAATATTAGGGGATGGATTATTGGACACACGAATTTTTGTCCGATCATGAGTTTTGAGCCTCATTCAGATTGGGAGGGGAGACCAACGCTCTACCACTTGGGCCTGCCCTCTCCCCCCCCCCCCAACAACAACTCACACAACAGAAGAAAAAAGAAAAAAAAAGGAAGTTTGAGTTGGAAAATATCTTCATAGTTAATAACATTAGCGTAGTTTGTATTTGGTATTAAGTACTTCTAAATTAAATGTGGTCAAATATCTTCTAAGCATTCTAGCCTTGGAAATCGTCCGCACTCAGTGAACAAAGTATGTAATCGTTTAGAGTGAGACAATAATCACTGTGATAACATTAGGTTGCTCTGTTTTAAAATGAACGTTTGTCCACTTTTATATTATTGGATAATACCGACTCACCCCTTACTCTCTACCATCATTTGGGTTGGGAGACCAACGCTCTACCACTTGGGCCTGCCCCCTCCCCCCCCCAACAACAACAACAACACACACAACAGAAGAAAAAAGAAAAAAAAAGGAAGTTTTAGTTGGAAAGTATCTTCATAGTTATTAACATTAGCGTAGTTTGTATTTGGTATTAAGTACTTCTGATTAAACGTGGTCAAATATCTTCTAAGCATTCCAGACTTTGGAAATCGCCCGCACTCAGTGGACAAATTATGTACCAACTCTAGCCAATAGCCACCCCCTCCCTCACCCTCTCCCTTGGTTCCAGACCTCTCTCCTGATGGCCATCCTGGGAGAACTTCCGGTCCAGTCGGGCTCAGTCCGGACTTCCGGCCGGGTCGCCTACGTATCCCAGCATCCCTGGATCTTCTCCGGAAGTCTGCGACAGAACATCCTGATGGGCGAGGACTTTGATGCCGCTCGATATGACATGGTTATTCACATCAGCGCCCTCTCGCGGGTAAAATAATTTACTTCTTGTGTTTGCGTGGGCGTGAAATACTCGCGAATTGGAACTTACCATTGTGTATTCTTCAAAGATCTGGAGCAAAACACAAGTCACTAATTAGGCGTAGTTTCTATTGATTTGACAAGTTCTCTTAAAAAATCCCCACTCCGTTCCGTTCTATCCAAGGTCTAGAATTGACTGCAAGATAAATAATTTATTGCATTATTATTTTTATAGAGTAGCATGGAGATAATGGATAATAATTATAATCTTCAAAAGTGCCCTCCGCGTTGAGTTTGCTTCGAATGTATGGTAAAAGATTGTATGGAGAGCAAAGATTTAGCTAAAAATAGCATTATCAAACACATTGCAGCCAACTGTCTTCTACCCTCCAGGATTGTTCTATACTGCCTGGCTGATAAAAGTGGGGCAGAGGTTTTCCTAAAGCGTTTCCTAAACATAGCTCTCTGTAACACATTGTAACCAACTGTCTGCTTTCCTCCTTGTATATTCTGCCCGACCAACAGCAGAGAAGAAGAGGTCCAGCTACACATAGCTCTCTGTAACACATTGTAGCCAACTGTCTGCTTTCCTGCAGAACTTGTATATTCTGTCTGACCAATAGAAAAGGAGAAGAGGTCCAGCTACACATAGCTCTCTGTAACACATTGTAGCCAACTGTCTGCTTTCCTGCACGACCTGTCTGTACTACATGGCAAAGACAAAAGAAACAGAAGTTCTATGTAACAAAATGTAGTCAACTGTTTCCTTCCCTACAAAGGAGGAGGGGGGGGGGGTATCCGCTGTTCGAAGTCCAACGGGGGGGGGGTGTGGGGTGGGGGGGGGGGGGGGGGGGGGGTTGGCATTATCCGCTGTTCGAATCCCGCGATCGTTCAAAAAAATATTTGTCCGTTTTTTTCCCAGATGTTTGAGTCGGTGCGTGGCATCACATACAATTGTCACACGTTACTCTTGGAGTCCTTCCATAATATAGACTATTGCTAAAGTTGGACTTTAAAAATACAAGAGGGATAAAGGTTTAGCTAAACATCGCCTTATCGAACACATTGTAGCCAGCTGTCTTCTCTTCTCCAGGACTTTTATATACTGCCTGACTCTGACAACAGAAGCTGAAGTTTATCTAACCATTGCATGTTTCCTCCTGTCTTCTTACGTGCAGGACCTGTCTATACTGCCTGACGGAGACTCCACCCTGATCGGGGACAGGGGGGTCAACCTGAGCGGGGGGCAGAAGGTTCGAGTCTCACTGGCCCGCGCCCTCTACATGGCCGCCGACATCTAACAGTGTGTCGTTTCTCAACAGCAGGCCTACTTATACTGCAATGGCTGCAAATACATGAGTGTGTAATTTGTCAACTTTAGGCCTACATATTCTGCAATGGGCTCAAATACATGAGTGTGTCGTTTCTCAACAGCAGGCCTACTTATACTGCAATGGTTGCAAATACATGTGTGTCGTTTCTCAACAGCAGGCCTACTTATACTGCAATGGCTGCAAATACATGAGTGTGTAATTTGTCAACTTTAGGCCTACTTATACTGCAATGGCCTCAAATACATGAGAGTATCGTTTGTCAACAGAAGACCTACTTATACTGCAATGGTTGCAAATACATGAGTGTGTCATTTGGCAACTTTAGGCCTACATATTCTGCAATGGGCTCAAATACATGAGTGTGTCGTTTCTCAACAGCAGGCCTACTTATACTGCAATGGCTGCATTACATGAGTGTGTCATTTGTCAACAGCAGGCCTACTTATACTGCAATGGTTGCAAATACATGAGTGTGTCATTTGTCAACAGTAGGCATACTTATAGTGCAATGGCTGCAAACAGGTGAACTAATGGACACCACTTTGCCTACAGCTACATTGGTTTTGAATGATGGAGAATGGACAATACTACTACTAGATCTAACAATGCTGCGATAGAGAATGGAGTCTGCGGGTAGGTAGTGGGATCACATGGAGATTTAACCTGGGTGAAGGTGCAGAAATGGCACTAACAAACAAACAAAAAAACAACAAAGAAAGTTTCCAAGGAAAGAGAAGATGTGACGACCGTACCACCGTCGTAAGCTGGGCGAGTCGCTAGCTTTCTAATACGCCGTTGTACTGACGGTCCAACATAGCACAGCGGACAGAAAAGGTGTGGCGTGCTAACTTGAGGAGGGAAGAGGAGAGGAGAGGAGAGAGAAGAGGAAAGGAGAGGAGGGAGAAGAGGAGAAGAGAGAGAAGAATGGCGTGAGTTGGTACCCATTCAGTGATGGCACCACGGTCGTTTTGATAATTTATACCACTGGTATATACTTGATACATACAATACTATTAGAACAGATATTAACTGCAAAATCACAATTGATTCGCTTGAGTGACATGAATGTGAAGCATTGACAGGCCCAGCTTATAAATGTGGGCTTGTACCTTCAGTCTATCACCTCTTAAGACCTTTCAACTGCCATGTATGGGAGGCATAACGTTTGAAGAAAGACATGACTTACTGGAAGGAGTGCAAAGCTTTTTTTCTACGCTTGACGTCAATGTTTACAGACAGGGCACATAGTTCTCTTCCATGACGAAGGCTAAAAGGCATCGATCGCCATGGAAACTTTAAAATACCTAAAAAGTTGGTGTATGCTGTGTACAAAATTGGATCACCTCCCAATGAGATTTTTTTTGGTTTTGCTTGGTTTGTGCATTTTCGGCACGCCTTCTCACGCATTGGATGTTCTTTTTTCTCCTCCAGGTGCATAATGCAGTATTTGAAGGACAAGCCTCGTATTTTGGTCACACACCAGATCCAGTTTTTACCTGCGGCTGACAACATCATTATTCTCACGGACGTTAGTTGTTTTATCTCAATCTAGTTGGGTCAAAGTATAGAAGACAGAGAAAGAGAAAAAGAAGAAGAAGAAGAAGAAGAAGAAGAAGAAGAAGAAGAAGAAGAAGAAGAAGAAGAAGAAGAAGAAGAAGAAGAAG
>RQTK01000710.1:243966-259344 GCA_003991915.1 Elysia chlorotica
CAAGCTTATTTACTTGTCACTAATACATTGGTGAAGTATTGTTGTCCCACCCTCAGTCTAGAACTAATACATTGGTGAACTATTGTTGTCCCACCCTCGGCCTAGATCACTGTGCAAGCTTATTTACTTGTCACTAATACATTGGTGAACTATGGTTGTCCCACCCTTGGCCTAGAGCACTGTACAAACTTGCTTATTTACGTGTCACTAATATATGGGCGAACTATTGTTGTCCCACCCTCCGCCTAGTACAAGCTTATTTACTTGTCACTAATACATTGGTGAACTATTGTTGTTCCACCCTCAGCCTAGATCACTGTACAAGCTTATTTACTTGTCACTAATACATTGGTGAACTATTGTTGTCCCACCCTCGACCGTCTAGGATCCCGTACTGTTCACTGGTTCTGTGAGGAAAAATCTGGATCCGTTTGAGGAGTATTCAGACTCACAGCTATGGACAGCTTTGGACGAGGTAACCGTTCTTCTTTCATATTTGTTGTTTTTCTACTCACTTTTGTTTAAATTCTTATTCTTTTTATTTTATATAAAAACTAGTTAAGATCCCGTTCTTTGAGCGGAAATATCATTTAGTAAAGTAGTGTTTAATGAGCATGTTTACAAACAGACTGTTGGTAGTATTTTTTTTTGCAGTGACAGAGAAAAGGCCGCAAAATAATGTTTTATGTGCATGATAACTTAAAGTTTACTGGAGGCATACGGGATCCGAAATCAAATAAGCATAAAACAATAATGGAAGACGGGAGGGAGAATCAAAACTATGGCTAAAAATAGGGAAAAACTTTTAAAAAAAGTCAGCAGCCAAACTAGAAGTCAAGACCTAGGCTCATATCGGCTTTTTCAGAGTGTCAGGCGGTTTGGGCCGAAACACTGATCATCGAGGAGAGGGGTACAGTCATCTCAGAAAACTAGCTGCCCATTTATGTGGTACTTACAACCCCCAATCTCAAGGGGTTGCCCTGGGCTGCCAAGACATTGTAAACCATAATAAGACACGTTTATCTGTACATGTACTACATAAAGGTGCAGCTAAATTAATCCATATTGTTTATACTATAAAAGGTGCAGCTGAAACCATCCATAAGCCAGAACAGCGAAGGTCTGTACAAGGAGGTCAGCGAGGGAGGCTCCAACTTCAGCGCGGGTCAACGCCAGCTCATGTGCCTGGCCCGAGCGTTGCTAGGCAACACGCGCATCCTGGTGGTGGACGAGGCCACGGCCAACGTGGATCCCATGTGAGTGGCGTCCCTTCTTTCTTACTTTATGACTTAACATGCAGGACATAAACATGCCAGACAGTTGTCTTGCGACCCATCCGCGATATAATTTAGCTGCTGCCTCTTGACTTTAAAATACACAATATTTTGTGTAAACTTAGACCACTGCTCTTCTCGATGTTGTCAATCAAGGTGATGGGAGGTCTGCCTTTTCTTCTTTTGCCGGCAAACTTTCCTTGCAGGACTGTCTTCATTAGATCAGTCTTTGTGTTGCGTATTGCATGGCCCGTATATATCTGAGTCTGCTTTTTTGGACCTCACTCAATAGCTTTCGTGTGACACCTAGCTCTTTTAGGATACTGTCATTTGTTCTTTTCTCTTTCCAGCTAACTCTAAAAAGGCGTCTGTATAGCCACATTTCAATGGCTTGGATTCTGTTTTGTTTTTCTTGTTTTAGTGTCCATGCCTCACAATCATATAGAACAACTGGCCAAACCAGACATTTTAGAATTGCCAGTGTTGTCGGAATTCCCCTATCTTTCCAAATATTGTTTAATTCAATTGTCTTTTGTTTTGCCATACCAATTCTTGTCCTAACGTCTTTGGAACATGATCCATTGTTTTCTTTCACTGAGCCAAGGTACTTGAAACATTGCACATATTCAAGTTTTGAGTTGTCTACTTTGATGTCATTTGCAGTGTTATTTGTATCGTTTATGTGCATGACTTTAGTTTTCTTAGCATTTAGTTTTAATGATGCTTTTCTTCCTGCAATGTCTACTCTATTTAAGATTCTTTTCATGCTTGTTACATTGTCAGCAATCAGGGCAGTATCATCAGCATAACGCAGATTTAAAGAAAAAATTCTAATCTTCCTGCACTATTACAGTATATTTAAACCCAAGCAGAATACTATACAGCTAAATTATCCATATATTTATACTATAAAGGTGCAGCTGAATTAATCCATATTATTTATACTATAAAAGGTGCAGCTAAATTAATCCATATTATTTATACTATAAAAGGTGCAGCTGAAAGCATCCATAAGCCAGAACAGCGAAGGTCTGTACAAGGAGGTCAGCGAGGGAGGCTCCAACTTCAGCGCGGGTCAACGCCAGCTCATGTGCCTGGCCCGAGCGTTGCTAGGCAACACGCGCATCCTGGTGGTGGACGAGGCCACGGCCAACGTGGATCCCATGTGAGTGGCCTCCCTTCTTTCTTACTTTATGACTTAACATGCGGTATATAAATGTGTCATACAGTTGTCTTGCGATCCGTCCGCGATATAATTTAGCTGCTGCCGCTTGACGTTAAAATACACAAACCAACCAGCCATTACGTGGATGAGTTTTAATTCTAAGGTCTGACAATATGCCCGCTGCCAGAGAGCCAGAATGGGGTTACCAGTCGGTCACACTATACGGCTCACTCGTTTGAAGTAGAAACTATTTAGAGCTAGGGTTGTTAATACCACAGGATATGAAGTTCGCAGAAGCACAAACAGCCGTTTGGAAGTGTACAAAGAACATCCATTTTCATTCCGAAAAAGTGCTTGAGCCGTAATCAAGAATGTTCCTAAACTAGGCCTAAAAAAACTGACGTAGTTAGTGCTGAATTTTTTACTTAGACTAAGTCGGTATTCATCGCAAATTTTTTTGGTAGACTAGCTACGAAAAAGGTTGTGCTTGACGAGCACTGACCCTGTTGTTTGTTGTGTTTGCCCAACACTGACTATGTTATTTGTTGTGTTTGACCAACACTGACCCTGTTATTTGTTGTGTTTGACCAACACTGACCCTGTTATTTGTTGTGCTTGACCAACACTGACTCTGTTATTTGTTGTGTTTGACCAGCACTGACTCTGTTATTTGTTGTGTTTGACCAGCACTGACTCTGTTATTTGTTGTGTTTGACCAGCACTGACTCTGTTATTTGTTGTGTTTGACCAGCACTGACTCTGTTATTTGTTGTGTTTTGACCTACACTGACTCTGTCATTTGGTGTTTGACCAACACTGACTCTGTTATTTGTTGTGTTTTGACCTACACTGACTCTGTTATTTGTTGTGTTTGACCAGCATTTACTCTGTTATTTGTTGTGTTTGACTGACATTAAGTCTGTTATTTGTTGTGTTTGAGCAGCAGTGACTCTGTTATTTGTTGTGTTTGACTGGCACTGACTCTGTTATTTGTTGTGTTTGAGCAGCACTGACTCTGTTATTTGTTATGTTGACCATTACTGACTCTGGTAATTGTTGTGTTTGACCTAGGCTGACTCTGTTGTTTGTTGTGTTTGACCAGCACTGACTCTGTTATTTGTTGTGTTTGACCAGCACTGACTCTGTTATTTGTTGTGTTTGACCTAGGCTGACTCTGTTATTTGTTGTATTTGACTGACACTGACTCTGTTATTTGTTGTGTTTGACCAGCACTGACTCTGTGATTTGTTGTGTTTGACCAGCACTGACTCTGTTGTTTGTTGTATTTGACCAGCACTGACTCTGTTGTTTGTTGTATTTGACCAGCACTGACTCTGCTATTTGCTGTGTTTGACCAACATTGACTCTGTTGTTTGTTGTGTTTGACCAGCACTGACTCTGTTATTTGTTGTGTTTGACCAGTACTGACCCTGTTATTTGTTGTGTTTGACCAACACTGACTCTGCTATTTGTTGTGTTAGACCAACACTGACTGTTACTTGTTGTGTTAGACCAACACTGACTGTTACTTGTTGTGTTTGACTGACCAACACTGGCTCTGTTATTTGTTGTGTTTGACTGACACTGACTCTGTTACTTGCTGTGTTTGACTGACACTGACCCTGTTGTTTGTTGTGTTTGACCAGCACTGACTCTGTTACTTGCTGTGTTTGACCAGCACTGACTCTGCTATTTGCTGTGTTTGACCAGCACTGACTCTGCTATTTGTTGTGTTTGACTAGCACTGACTCTGCTATTTGTTGTGTTTGACTAGCACTGACCCTGTTGTTTGTTGTGCTTGACCAGCACTGACGCGCTGATCCAGCGGACCTTGCGGAACAAGTTCCGGGCGTGTACCGTGCTGACCATCGCCCACAGACTTCACACGGTCATCGACTCGGACAGAATCATGGTCAGTTTGGCTTTCTTTACGTCCAACCTCTACAGCTATGGTACGGCGTAGACAGGATCATGGTCAGTTTGGCTTTCTTTGCGTCCAACCTCTACCACTATGGTACGGCGTAGACAGGGTCATGGTTAGCTGGGTCTAGCTTAGCTTCTAAACGTCCAACCTCTACAACTATGCTGCATAGTAGACAGGATCATGGTTAGTTTGGCTTTCTTTGCGTCAAACCTCTACAACTATGCTACAGCGTAGACAGGGTCATGGTTAGCTGGGTCTAGCTTAGCTTCTAAACGTCCAACCTCTACAACTATGCTGCATAGTAGACAGGATCATGGTCAGTATGGCCTTCTTTACGTCCAACCTCTACAACTATGCTACAGTGTAGACAGGGTCATGGGCAGCTAGGGCTAGCTTGGGCTCGAAATGTCCAACCTCTACAGCTATGCTACTGCGTAGACAGGGTCATGTTCAACTGGGTCTAGCTTAGCTTCTAAACGTCCAACCTCTACAACAAGGCTGTACCGTGGACAGGTCCAGAGACTAGTGTCTGACAGTTTTGGGTGCTGCCATACACACAGTGGAGATTCCATAAATTCCGTCTAACCTGATCACATTGTACTGACACTTGCTTTTTTGTTGTTAAAACAGCAGCAAAAAACTCTATACTTATTTAATATACCCCCCCCCCCTTTCCACAAGTCAATGTTTGCATGTGTGATGTACATGTACATATAATCCACTGAGCATCGACCAAAGCAGTATGTGTTAGCTCCTCCTTTCCAATTCTAACCGACCCATCCAACTCTCACCGACCCTTCCAATTATGACCCCACCCCTAATCACTGTGCCGGGAAGGTGCTGGATGCGGGCGAGGTTGTGGAGATGGGGCGGCCCACGGATCTCCTGGCACGCGGCGAGGGAGGCGCCTTCTTTTCCATGGTGGGCCAGCTGGGCTCGGCGGAGCAGGAACACCTCGCTCGTTTGGCCGCGAGGGGGCAGCACTCGCACAGGTAGATTGGTGGGCAGCGAAAAACGGACGGCTCAGTCGGGCTTAAAACTGGGATTTCCCGCTTAGAAGTTGCAGTTTCTACCATTGAGCCGGGTAGTGTTTACTAAGACTACGAAACTCGTTTTAACAACTCTTTTTTTTGTTAAAAGCAGCAGCAAAAAAGCTCTATCCTTTTTTACTATTCCCGCCACAAGTCAAAGTTTCCATGTGTGATGTACATGTATATATATAATCCACTGGGCATCGACCAAAGCAGTATGTGTTGGCTCCAACTCTAACCGACCCTTCCAACTCTAACCGACCCTTCCAACTCTAACCGACCCTTCAAACTCTAACCGACCCTTCCAACTCTAACCGACCCTTCCAACTCTAACCGACCCTTCCAACTCTAACCGACCCTTCCAACTCTAACCGACCCTTCCAACTCTAACCGACCCTTCCAACTCTAACCGACCCTTCCAACTCTAACCGACCCTTCCAACTCTTACCCACCTTCCCATTCTGACCCCACCCCAATCACTGTGACGGGAAGGTGCTGGACGCGGGCGAGGTTGTGGAGATGGGGCGGCCCACGGATCTGCTGGCACGCGGCGAGGGAGGCGCCTTCTTTTCCATGGTGGAGCAGCTGGGCTCGACGGAGCAGGAACGCCTCGCTCGTTTGGCCGCGAGGGGGCAGCACTCGCACAGGTAGATTGGTGGGCAGCTTGGGACACTTGGAGGGGGGGGGCAGCACTCGCACTGGTAAGGGCTTGGGATCCATCACAATTGTTTTTTTAAACTGTTCTTTTATTGTTGCTTTGGACAATGGTCACGTTCATAGATTAGCTCTGACTAGTGTATTTAAATCATAAGAACAGCCAGTTCAGTGTTCGCATGTTGTTTAGGATACATGGTTTACTCATGGAGTTTGATTTATTATGGATAACTTCTGGCCTTTCTTTTTTGTCGGGCTTTGTTTAAAGCTGGATTTAGCTCCATCTTTATAAACTATTTCACTTGAATGTAACACAAGTCATTGATTAGTCTGCCCTATCAAACATGTGAGTGAACCTGAAGGGTGTATTGTCCGAATTGTAATGGGACAAGCAAAGTTAGATATTATTTAGATACGGTTTCTAAGGCTACGACTGCTGTGTTCATGCACTATCCAACCATTCAAATTCTGTTAAGTTCTCCTCTGAAATATTTCAAAACGAGCTAAGTGTTTTTACATGTCTGAAATTTCAGTGTTGAGTTACCCACCTCAACAACCCACCCAAACAACCACACATCGCTCAACCCAATATACGAATCACACACCCCTGATGAAGAAAACCGTCAACCACACGGACTCGGTAAACAATCTTCGATGACTGGCCAGGAAATCTCTGAGTCATGCAAGTCAACCCCAACCACAACCACAACAACAACCACAACCACAACAGGTGGTTCAAACTTAAGTGGCCAGGCAAACCATTTTTCACTTGCCTCGACAAGCAAACTAGCTCCGAGAATGCACGAAAACCAGACTCCACCCGCACTGGCAAGAGAACAGGACAACACTACTGGTCGCAGCATTGCAGGACAGGGTGCTACAGACTCTCACACAAGAAAACTGGACACTGGTCATGGTGCTACAGACTCTCACACAAGAAAACTGGACACTGGTCAGGGTGCTACAGACTCTCACACAAGAAAACTGGACACTGGTCAGGGTGCTACAGACTCTCACACAAGAAAACTGGACACTGGTCAGGGTGGTGCTACAGACTCTCACACAAGAAAACTGGACAACGGTCAGGGTGCTACAGACTCTCACACAAGAAAACTGGACAATGGTCAGAGTGGTGATACAGACTCTCACACAAGAAAACTGGACACTGGTCACAGTGGTACAGGACAGGGTGATACAGACTCTCACACAAGAAAACTGGACATTGGTCAGGGTGGTGCAGGACAGGGTGATACAGACTCTCACACAAGAAAACTGGACATTGGTCAGAGTGGTACAGGACAGGGTGATACAGACTCTCACACAAGAAAACTGGACACTGGTCAGGGTGGTGTAGGACAGTGTGATACAGACTCTCACACAAGAAAACTGGACACTGGTAAGAGTGGTACTGGTACAGGACAGGGTGATACAGACTCTCACACAAGAAAACTGGACACTGGTGAGGGTGGTGCTACAGACTCTCACACAAGAAAACTGGACATTGGTCAGGGTGATACAGACTCTCACACAAGAAAACTGGACACTGGTCAGAGTGGTGTAGGACAATGCAAAACACAGTTCACCACAGGTCCTGACAATCCGGAGTGTATCACAACGAGCACCAGACTTTGATCGTTCTCCCTCTGCGAGGATCTTTACAAACACATATCATAAAGGGAGGGTTTAGGGGATATTTTTCCTCTTTATGCCAAATATTATTTTAAGATAAAATTGTGTGAATTCAAATATATGTCTATGCATACCAATGTTTGAGATGATAATTTACTAACACAAAATCGTGTTTGGCGCGCTTGTAACTCTCAACCTGCTAAGTTCGTTGGCAGTAAAAGCCTTAAATTTCACCTGCTGGTATTAATGCATTTCGTGTGCCTATAAACATGCTCCTTTACGCCATGTCTCTACAATTCATAGTTATTTCTTTTCTTGTAGCATTATATGAATTACTTTTAAGCGTTACCAAATTACTTATTTATTGGCTTATTTCACCTGGTTTTCTTTATTTTCACGCATTGCATGTCAGTTGATGCTCGGATATAGATAATGACACACAAAAAAAACGGACAAAGGGATAGAGAGACAGATAGAAAGAGAGACAGACAGACAGACAGACAGACAGACAGACAGACAGACAGACAGACAGACAGACAGACAGAGAAGGCAGGAAGGAGAGAGAGAGAGAGAGAGAGAGAGAGAGAGAGAGAGAGAGAGAGAGAGAGAGAGAGAGAACAGAGACAGATAGACAGATACAATGAGAGACAGAAATATACAGACCGATAGACATATTCAGAGGATAGATAAGAGATAAAGAGATAGGAAAGGTGGAGGAAATAGAAATTAAAAGACAGACAGACAGACAGACAGACAGACAGACAGACAGACAAAGACAGAGACAACGAGGGAGAAAGAGAGAGAGAGAGAGAGAGAGAGAGAGAGAGAGAGAGAGATACAGAGACAGAGAGACAATGGCAGAGAGAGTTATAAACGTACACAGAAAAAAGTGTAAAGAATGTATTATAAAATAGGTATCGAGTTTGCATTTTGCGAATTTTTCCACTGCTTTAATTAACAACAAAACAGATTTCTGCAGATTGAAAACAATGCGATAGAGACCTCAAGTCAAACAAAACTCGGTATGATAAAACGGAAACACTACATGTTCAACCAATCAAGCGGTTTATCTATCAACAAAAAACACAACCATAAATTGTGTAATCATATAAAGCTTGAGTTACAACTGATCAAAAACTGGCCGTTTTTTGTTGCTGTTGTTTTTTTTTCTAACCTTTTTTGTTTGTTACTTAAATATTGTTTTTCTACATTTTGTATGAATTAAAAAAAAAAACACACACAATCACAGCAGCAATATGAACTACAACAAAAGCAACAATAACCACAAGAACGACAACAATTATAACAATAGCAGCAGCAACAACAACACCAACAGCTACAGAAACGATAGCAAAAACTAAAGCAATTAATGCAAGAACAATAACCATAATCTTTACTGCAAATTAAAAAACAACAAGCTAGCGCTGTTCGGACAGTGTAACGCCGCAATTCAATCTGTGCTGTAACATGCTAAACTGCGTGCACTGCTTGCGTGTTTTGCTGTTCGGACAGTGTAACGCCGCAAGTTCAATCTGTGCTGTAAACAGTAACTGCTAACCAACCTGCGTGCACTGCAACACACAAAAACTAGATAGATAGATAATATTTCTCATCCTTTAGCTCTCTCCCCCCTCTCTCTCACACTCTCTCCCTCTCTCCCCCTCTCTCTCTCTCTCTCTCTCTCTCTCTCTCTCTTACTCTCTCACACACACACACTCTACACACGCACAAGTTGTCACGCAGATACAAAAAAAAATAGAATACACCATTGACTTTAATGTGAAGTTTACATTAAATTAGCGATACTGAATGTATAAAAAAGAAAAGAAAAACTAGTCAATCATCACAATTTCAATAAATTCTTTTCAGCACCTTTAACGCATATTATGAGATTTTTTCGTGTTTGTTGTTTTTATATATTATATATATATATTTTTTTTAAAACAACGCAACTGCTACAAAATTTTTAACATCGAAATAAAATTGACTTATGGCCTTATTACACCTTCAGACGCGGTCGTATGCAGGTCGTATGTGAACCGTCGACATACATCCGACTGAATTTTGTCATCCGGTCCACAGTGTGCACACGGTGTGCATACGACTGGATTAGCTATTACACGTCACGACAAAAGGTGTGTCGACGGTTGAAGTTTTAGCGCTAGCTTTACGTGTGTAATAATGGATGACAAAGAACTTCTCGATACCTTGGCCATTTTTGTAATT
The DNA here is from genome assembly GCA_003991915.1 of Elysia chlorotica. NCBI lineage: Eukaryota > Metazoa > Mollusca > Gastropoda > Plakobranchidae > Elysia > Elysia chlorotica. Next base: position 253,870 of record RQTK01000710.1, read on the forward strand.
TTAAAAGATGTAAAGAAGAAAAAGAAGCGGAAAATCTGGTCCAAAGACTGGTTGTTAAAGAGAAATTTTTTCTCTCATGTGAATCTTTTAGAAGATTTCAACAACTTCATGAGAATGGATGAAGAAACCTATTTACATTTATTGTCGCTGGTGTCGCCATTGATAGCTAAACAATCAACAGTGATGCGCTCTGCTATAAACCCTCATGAGAGGCTCACAGTCACTCTTCGTTACCTCGCTACAGGCCGAAGTTATCAAGATCTGAAATTTTCAGCTTGCGTTTCCCAACCAGCTCTATCGCTGATCATCCCTGAAACCTGCGCTGCAATTCATGAGGTCCTTGTCAAAGATTATTTAAAGGTAATGTAATTTTCCCTTTCATAAAAATCAAACTAGTATTTTATATTGACAATTAATTTGTAAACATGTTCGATCTTGTAATGTTTTCTCTGAATTACTTCTGCCATATGTTTTTTTTTCTACAATACGGTAAAACTTTGATTGAAAAACAATACTCGTACTCAACCAACACGATGCGTTGTAATAAATGCACTTGATGAATAAGTATGAATTTATCATTTATTTTTATAATACAAGTTAGGCTATAAACAAAAGTTGAAACGTGGACAAAAGTTTATTCAACAACAATCAATTATGGACAGAAAATAAAAGAAAGAAATCATCTTATGTTTGAAAAGAGGCAAGAAAAAGAAGCTGAAAATCTAGTACAAATTTTTCATCAGTGTGTTCTCTCTCTCTCTCTCTCTCTCTCTCTCTCTCTCTCTCTCTCTCTCTCTCTCTCTCTCTCTCTCTCTCTCTCTCTCTCTATCAAAATTAGCGATACTGAATGTATAAAAAAGAAAAGAAAAACTAGTCAATCATCACAATTTCAATAAATTCTTTTCAGCACCTTTAACGCATAATATGAGATTTTTTCGTGTTTGTTGTTTTTATATATTATATATATATTTTTTTTTAAAACAACGCAACTGCTACAGAATTTTTAACATCGAAATAAAATTGACTTATGGCCCTATTACACCTTCAGACGCGGTCGTATGCAGGTAGTATGTGGACCGTCGACATACATCCCACGGAGCGAGACGGCTTCTGAAGGTGTAATAAGTACTTTAGATGCACTGTAATTTGTCGACAGACAGACAAATCTATATATAGGTCAGACCATATTTCTTAGAGATGGTGACTTTCTGAGTCGTTTTTCTAAATTTGAGTTAGGTGTGGGGCATTGAAATTTTGTGGGGTGTATAAAAAGACCCACAATACGGCTACCTCTAGGACACTATTTGGAGGTGTCTAATCATTGTAGACATGCCAGCTCACAACAGTGTCTGACATCGAAATATATAGAAATTAATAATTTGAACCCTGGAGAATAATTTCGATGAGGATTTCGATGTATGGCTGCCATTTTATGCACACGCTCTATTTATAGAACGGGAATTTCCGGCACCACAATTTCCCTAACTTTCGTTTCCGGCTTGTCCGTGCCTGATGGTTAAACAATTTCAACATGAAACAATCTAATGTGTGCTGACAACATTTTGTTCAGGTGAGACCATAATTAATCAGAGAAAGTAAAAAAATGCTTAGCTTCACATCTAGAATAAAAATTCTAAATCAATTTGTTAAATGTGTTGGATGTGAATCAGTGTCGATTTAGATTAGATCTAGACAGGCTAGACCAGCTCCTATAAGCACTATGTTCATTATGTGACTCCCGCAGATCATTTTAAAAAGATCTAACATTCTGTTGCCATACACTTTGTTGCCATAATCTTTCTACGATTGGGAAGTTTGCTTGTTGTGGTTTGTTGTTGTTGTTGTTGTTGTTGTTGTTGTTGTTGTTGTTGTTGTTGTTGTTTGTGGGCATTATAAACAAAAAGCAGAAAAATATTATATCCTATGTTTGGGTTTTATGAAAAAATATAATCTAAATTTATGGTCTATTTAGATTGTATTTATTATTCTACTAATTTGTAGGGTCTCATAATGAGTACTTATGGCAAGAAGATGTTGCAGGCAGCTCTTGGTTGAAGAAATGCACCAACCCCAAGGCGGCGAAATTGTGTGTGTGTGTGTGAGAGAGAGAGAGAGAGAGAGAGAGAGAGAGAGAGAGAGAGAGAGAGAGAAAAGAGCCAGTCAGGCAGGTAGGCAAACTTGAGTTGAGTTGAGTTGGTTTTAACGTCCAAAATCAGCACTATATAGGCAATATTGTGGACGAGCCACAAGACCTACGTCTGACAATTATGTGCTGCTATACCCGAGACAGAGTAGGGATGCCATGACTTCTGTCTCAGTGGTCACATGAAACTGACACCGACTCAACCAGTAGGGAGCGAAATCGCCAGGGCTCGAATCAGGACCTTTTGCGTCGGAAGCCGATGTCCTACCCCAGGGCCACCGCGCAACCCAGGCAAACAGACAGACAGACATACAGAGAGAGACACAGACAGGGAAGTAGAGAGAGAAATATGTTCGATCCCAGGTTTGGACAAATTCATTTTTTTTCAGATACCGTTCCCTACTGGTTAGGTTGGTATAGGTATAACGTAATCGCAGTTATCCCGACTTTGCATAATTTATATGTTTGCCAACGGGTAAATCTTTCAGAATCCCAATACAGCCTAAATAGTGACGGTAGACTTTAAGAAACAAAATACTAAATCAACCAAAACAGTTCCAAAGATTTTGGGAAAAGTACAACTGCAAGCTGTGACCAACATTTTAAAATTATTATGAATCACTTCATATCACCAGCACTTACTGGAAAAGTTCCTGCGACAGCGGTGCACAAAAACAAAACGAAAACAAAAACAAACATAAACATCTATATTTTTGTCCGTGCGTATTTTGAAATTTTATGTGCGGCTCTGTCCAATATTATGGACTGCGCGTATTACTTTTTGACAGGAAAACCCATGATAAATTTTACCGAAAATAAAATTTGCTTTTGATTGCAGCTATTAAAACACATGTTCATTAAAATGTCTTTTCATACAAATACAACATAATTATTATTAAAGCAATAAAAACAAATGTTCACAAAAATTAAATAAATGTCAAAAATAAATAAATAATTTTAAAAATAATTTATAAGTCCCTATAAAATTTTATAGACTGAGAATATTATAAATTGACAGAAAAAAAAATAAAAAAAATTAATGCCTAAAATAAACTATACTTTTCATTCTTCATTAAAATGTTTGTTTATATTGCTAAATCAGACAGGCAGCAGATGGCAAATATGGTTGGTGGGCAGACATACATTTATTTTTACTGTCTGGCTTTTAGATTTTGACATATCTATGGTCACCACACGATGGATTTGACAAGATGGGATAGAGGTAAACATATGTATGAAACAGCAATCGATAGGAGCAGTGGACGGGGGGGGGAGAAGGTTTTAAAAAACTTGAGGTGGTGCTTGTTGAATGGTCAAGTCACGTTTACTCTTCAATGATTGGATACTTACGCACTCTCGTGTAAAGAAACAACTGCTGTCGTGCTACTCTGATTTTATTAGGGGCGGGTCCTACTTAGGGAGAGGGGTTAAGCTCCGCCTTTTAACATCTCAATTGGGATGTTTCATAGCTTAAGCTAAAGCTATTTTTAGATACGCTAGATTCGCTCACTAGAGTCGTCAGATCTCGACGGACATCCACCACTTCAACTAGTTATTTACCAATAGCGTTTTCCCCCTTTACATTTTCTCTGTCAGAAGGTCGGTTAAAGCTGTCTTTAAATGCTCGTATGGCTAAAGCACATGAAGATCGATTCAAGGCATTATAATAGCATGCGGTTGAAAGTTAATTTATATAATTATCTCAAACATTTAGAAAGACAAAGACTCCATGAGTCATTGACAATAGTGCAAAACATGACATTGTAAGAACGCTAGAAAACAATGTAGATTTAATTCAAACATTTATTGTTATGGACAGATCTATTAGAAGCGAGGCGTTCGTAGCAAAAGACGTTAGGCAAATCGTGCAGTTTGAGTTGTTCTCTAAGCTAATCTAAAGCTCAGTCTCGTCGACAGTCTTGGCAGTCAAAGATTGTCGTTGGAGTTGTCAGTTTGTCAGTGCGGTCGATAATTAAGTCGCTACATAGCTCCCCCCAGCACTGGCACTACTGTCATTGGAAACGAGGAGGTGGGCGAATCGTGCGGCCGGCTCGAAACCAAAACAGTTCCTTAGATTTTGGGAAAAGTCCAACTGCAAGCTGTGACCAAAATTGAAAATTATTATGAATCACTTCATAACGCCAGCACTTATTGGACAATTTTCTGCGACAGTGGTGCGCAAAAACACAACGAAAACAAAAACAAACATAAACCTCTATAATTATTTTTGTCCGTGCGTATTTTGAAATTTTATGTGTGGCTCTGTCCAATATTATGGACTGCGGGTATTACTTTTTGACAGGAAAACCCATACTAAATTTTACCGAAAATAAAATTTGATTTTGATTGCAGCTATCAAAACACATGTTCATTAAAAAGTCTGTGCATACAAATACGCCATACTTTTTGTTTAAGCAATAAAAACAGGTGTTCACAAAGATTATATCTATGTCGAGATTAATTACTTAGTTTTCACGGTATTTTGTGAGTCCCTGTCTAATTTTATGGACTGCGTGTGTTATAGTTTGACAGAAAACCACATGAACATTTTTAATGCCTAAAATAAACTATCCCTTTATACATTTATTTTTACTGTCTGGCTTTTAGATTTTGACATATCTATGGTCACCACACGATGGTTGACAAGATGGGTTAGAGGTAAACATATGTATGATACAACAATCGATAGGAGTAGTGGGCGGGATTTTTAAAAAAAATTGAGGTGGTGCTTGTTGAATGGTCAAGTCACGTTTACTCTTCAATGATTGGATACTTACTCACTCTCGTGTAAAGAAACAACTGCTGTGCTACTCTGATTTTATTAGGGGCGGGTCCTACTTAGGGAGAGGGGTTAAGCTCCGCCTTTTAACATCTCAATTGGGATGTTTCATAGCTTAAGATAAAGCTATTTTTAGATACGCTAGATTCGCTCACTAGAGTCGTCAGATCTGACGGACATCCACCCTTTCAACTAGTTATTTACCAATTGCGTTTTCCCCCTTTACGTTTTCTCTGTCAGAATGTCGGTTAAAGCTGTCTTTAAATGCTCGTATGGCTAAAGCACATGAAGATCGATTCAAGGCATTATAATAGCATGCGGTTGAAAGTTACTTATATATAAGTGTATTTCCCAAACATTTAGAGAGAGAGAGAGAGAGAGAGAGAGATAGAGAGAGAGAGATTGATTGATTGATTGATTGATGTTTATTGGTTCGTTGGGCTTTTCAGCCTTAACAAACATGACAAAAAATACAATTTTACAATATTCAAGAAAAAGATAACAAAATGGTAACATCACTTTCGATTTGCTCTCTCAGTCCATTCACCCAATT
>RQTK01000711.1:0-18615 GCA_003991915.1 Elysia chlorotica
CATTACTGCCCAAGACATGCCTTTGGGACAAGGTTGCTATAGAAAGAAAACAACAGGAAACTATCATAAACACTGTTTTTTAAATTTTGGCCATAAATCTACTTTAGATTAGAAGTCCTTTTAAAAGGTCTATATCAATATCCATCCAATTACCTAGTCTTCTACACCCACCATGTAAACAGAGCAGTGGGCAAGTAGGGGGTGAGCTTTTTACTCCCCCGGCTTACTCCCCGGTACACAAGAAATGACTCAATAACCCTTTTATAGTAAGTTTCCGTGAAATTTTATTGTTACTTTTGAATGTTATTGTTGGGATGTAATCTTTTGTTTTAAGTATTGCGCAACTTTGCACACTTTGTAACTTGTGACCAAAAATGATTAAATGCATGTCTCAACGACCATTTCTAACTAGGCCCTAGATCTAATATAATTTTAAAATGAAATTATTTTTAAATATCTCTCGGGGGTGGGGGGGGGGGGGGGGAGATGTACTGTGAGGGTACTTTCAAACTTTGGACAGAAACACAGCAGAGGTGCCCAGACTCAGCCTTGTCTAGAGCACTCTCGTTGTGAGTAATGTGACTCACAATAGAATACAAGCCTTGTTATTAGCATACTGAGCTAGATCTACAACTACAGCAATATTTTTTTGGTTAGCTCTAGGTGTACATTACAGATTACTCTACTCTACGATAAAAACCTCACCTTTTTAGATTTTTAGACGAGCCTAAAATAATGTAAGAGATATTTATAAACTGTTGTGGGTCTTAGACTGGAAGCCTCTCTAGGATTTGAGATCTGTACTCCCTGCTGTAACTTAGTGTAAGTGTAACCCATTATTATCTCAACTAGAATAGATCTAGCTAGTCTTTACGTTTACAGTGCCTTTACTCTCTCGAGAAGATCTCTACTTTTTTTTTTTTATTCTAGAGAATAAAGATTCTACTTTCATTATTTGAACTTGAAGGCTGAGCTCTCTTCGATCAGAATCCCTGAACTTCACGAAAAAGAAGACATTCAGGTTAGTTACACTTGATCCTGGTAATCTTATATCCTTTTGTTCTTCTTTTTTTGACTTGCGGCTAGTCGTAGAACTTTCGTCTTAATTTGATTGGACAATATTTCCCGAAGGGACTGTCATGGCTGCCTCCGTTGTTCCTGTCATGGCTGCCTTCGTTGCGAATGTAAACATGAAGTTTTACTGCGTTCGCTTTTTTTTGTGTTTTTTTTTTTTTTCAGAGCGTAAATTGTATAAATAAATAATTTTCAAACTAGACCCAATGTTACTTACATCCGTTAGTTTTTCTTACTAGAGCTGTATTATAACACAAGTTGAGCTTTTTAATTAATCATCACTTAAATTGAATTAGATCTAAATCATAAATGTGTTGTTTGTTGTTGTTTTTTGTTTTTTTTTAAATAATTTTAGATAAAGACAGTCGCCTTAGTTAAAATTTGCTAACAATTGACGTGCGAGTTATGTTTTGTTGTTGTTGTTTTTTTGTTGTTGTTTTTTTTTTTTTTTTGTTTAGCGTTGGTGTGCGCGTTTTTTCTCTCTATACCAACAAATCTTAAAATGGTATTATTCATTAAGTTGAATTAGATCTAGATATCTAGGTATTTTAAGTAAAAAAAACGGTTGATTGTTATTGGAAAAAAAGAAAGAAAGAGAAGAAAAATGTATATAAACAATAATAAAATATGTAAATTACAACAACAACAACAACAAAAACTTTAATCCGCATAATCAAACCTGTTAATGATATTCAATAATATTATGTTGAAACTGAGTAGTAATACTGAAGAATAAGAAGAAGAAGAAGAAGAAGATTCTTACTTTTTAGGGTGAGAGGGGGAAGGTTTCTCAGATACTCTGATTTCCAAATCTGCCAAAACTGCTCGGTCAGTGTGCAGGTTATGCCAGACATTGGCAGCGACCACAAGCCAATCCTAATAACAATGCAAACAGGACATGATAGGGTCCCCCAGAAGAGAAGGGCAAGATGGAACTTCCAAAAGGCTAACTGGAAAGGCTTCAGGGTGGAGACAGAACAACTTTTCAGCAAAAATAACCTAAATGAAATTAAAGATGTGGACATTATGGAAAAAAAATTCTCATCTATTATACTAACAGCTTCAAAACATCACATACTGAGAGGCAATATAAACACATATAAACCCTTTTGGAACAAAGACATCAATAGAGTTGTAACAGAAAGAAAAGAAGCACGAAATAAGGCAGAGACACCACACTTCTGCTGTCTTTATAGACTTGCAACAGGCATACGACAGAGTGTAGAGAAAAGGTTTACTTTTAAAAATGAGATTAAAAATTCAAGGTAACATGTCTACAACTACAGCAATATTTTTTTGGTTAGCTCTAGGTGTACATTACAGATTACTCTACTCTACGATAAAAACCTCACCTTTTTAGATTTTTAGACGAGCCTAAAATAATGTAAGAGATATTTATAAACTGTTGTGGGTCTTAGACTGGAAGCCTCTCTAGGATTTGAGATCTGTACTCCCTGCTGTAACTTAGTGTAAGTGTAACCCATTATTCTCTCAACTAGAATAGATCTAGCTAGTCTTTACGTTTACAGTGCCTTTACTCTCTCGAGAAGATCTCTACTTTTTTTTTTTTATTCTAGAGAATAAAGATTCTACTTTCATTATCTGAACTAGAAGGCTGAGCTCTCTTCGATCAGAATCCCTGAACTTCACGAAAAAGATCTCTAAGCTTAGATCACATGAGCACACAAACAGAAGATCTGTGTTACGAAGGCTAGGTAGCTCCGTCGTTAGAACGCTCTTTTTGGGTCCCATCCCTCTCGGCCAAGGCTACTAGTTGTTAAGATCCAAGAACACGGATCAAATCACACAAAAATAATACATGTTGTATTTTTTTATAAAATGTGTAAGTTCTATGTCAAACAGCCGCAGGTACAACCTTGAAAGTCCAAAACCTGCTCTTGAAACTCGAATCGTGAGATAAACCGGTATCCACTGAACTATGTGGCGCTTCCGACAGACCCCAAGACAAAGTCTAATAACAATATTAATTAACGTGGACATAAAGCAAAATGTCTTAGTCAGAGGGTTTGAAATGACTGACATCGACACCGACCCAATAGGTAAACAAAGGCAACCTAAAATGGGACACATCTGGCAATCTCTTGATAAGAATATATGCGCGTTCGAAAGTCTCTTCCGTCACTGTCCCAATTCATTTTAAATAATGAAAAATAAAGATAACAGTGTTTACACATTGCAGAATAGAAATGGCTCTCTAGTTACTGTTCATTTTATGAAGCTCAAATTTTCGTAAAAATTATAGCGGGGTATACAGTAACTCCATCTACCAGAGTGTTTAAAAAAGCATACCAATAAATTGAGAATTTTAGGCAGAATGGAAAAATATTAACTTATTCAGTTATATAATTATAATTATGTAGATCGATCTATAGCCTACCCCATTTGCACATCTCACAGAATATACTGCTTACCCGTGCACCTGTGAAAACTGTAGAGGAATCATTACATACATTAGAAATTACCTCATCGCTGACTGTGAACACCAAACCCAGACAGACGACACAGATATTCAAAAAGCTACAAGAGTACAATCTGGTATGACGAACAGAAATATACCATCTATAATATTAATTCTCCCAACATCCATTTGTCAAATTGACAGCCTTCAAGAAACTATTGAAAATCAGAAGAATACAAATATAATCATAGTCAAGTCCAATCTGTTCGATGACTGAGAAAACCGTTTATTACCAATCTATAAATTCAATAACACAAAAAGCCTCAGGCGTTTACAATAGTTAAGTGATACTCAGTTTACAATCAATATAAATCAGTCCAACACTTCTGTGAATTATTGGAGTCTCGTAAATAACGTAAAATCGCGTAATACAGGATATATAAATCAAGCAGTATTACAAAACCAAAGTGGCTAACACGTTGCCAATACTCTTACAAAATCAAGGTGGCTAACACGTTGCCAATACTCTTACAAAATCAAGGTGGCTAACACGTTGCCAATACTCTTACAAAATCAAGGTGGCTAACACGTTGCCAATACTCTTACAAAATCAAGGTGGCTAACACGTTGCCAATACTCTTACAAAATCAAGGTGGCTAACACGTTGCCAATACTCTTACAAAATCATCAATCCAAAATACTGGATTATAACTTAGTCAAATCTTAGACTAATCTAACCAAATTCGCAGAGCAGCTAAGCACGTCTAGCTGGTCTGGAGTCTTCTGCAGAACTGGCGCATCTCTCGGGTTCGAAGTCGATCAATCTAGAAACTTTACTAAACTTTTAGTTTCCCACACTAACAATCGCCGTCCGAATAATGCGTCCATTCAATGTTTGCCCCACTAACATTAAAAGTAGGTCAATATTTTACAGTCAGTATTAAACTAACAATAGGGCCCAATGTAATTGGGTCAGAAGTTAAGGTTCAGTAGTACACCGGCAAGGCACCATTGTAATTAGGCCATAAGTGTAATCAAGACGTTAACCTAGTGCCCGATCGACCCAAAGACATTTTAAACTTATAATATTATTATAAGATACCTCGTCGATTAGAAATAACCAGAAAGAAATTCTCAACATACTCCCCCCCGAAATGGGCGAAGACCATTTGCTAAATAGTGAAAACAACCGTTTCCAGGAAGAAAATACCAAATACATGCATAGATGAATGGCATAAGCGTGGTAATAAAGAAAATGGTAGAACCTAAATCAAACAATTTGCACGTTAAAGCAAACACTTAAATGGTATCTTAAGAAATTTTGAAAATTTCAAAGAAAAAATATCATAAATAAATCATTCTAATGATGAATAAAATACAGAGGCAAAAGATCAATGTTATTGATAATTCAAATGACTTTCCAGTACTTAACTAAGAATCATTATAGTCAATTGCCTGAACTTGTGTTCAAGGAGATTTATCACATTCAACTCCAACACTATTTCCAGATACCCACTCTGACAAAACAATGTCAAAGAAAGGAAAATGGCATACTAATATTTCAAAGTACAAAGCAAGAACATTCTTATCCGCAGAGTACACAAATAAATTCAATTGTTCCCTCGCTTGGAACAAACCTCTTAGTGACACTATGTGCGCCTGATAATCAGGTACATAGATCTCAAAACAACCTGGGCGTTTCTTTCATACAAAACACAAGCCTTATAAACTTGCACGTATCCATAGTCAGCACGTCGACTCAATATCGCAATACATCTGTAGCAACAAAGTGTATCGATATATCGTTTAAAATTCAAATATATGGGAGAGCATAATACAAAAATGAAACCACATAAACACATAATACTTATATCAAGACAATTCAAATACATCAGCTTCAGCTCTAACAAATAGGCCTAAGCATTACTTATACGGGAACAGTTTCTTATAAAATTTCCAAATTATAAGATCATAAAATGGCTATAAAGTACAAACATAGGAAATAGAATATTGATTTTCCAACTTTCCAGTTTGGTCAAATTTGTGGCTTAATAAACACACATTTCCCCTTATTCTGGGAAACTCATGAACACCTTTTTGAATTGCAGTGAGCAATATTCTTAGTCATTAATCAAATCAATAAGTATCAGGGTTCGACGTATAGAAATTAAACAGTACAATGATTATAATCATGCTGTAATATTACGCCTCTCTTAACAACAAAATAGTTGATGGTCAGACTAAATATAACCGTGATTTCTAAAGTGTTCTCTCTACTTTAAACACTCCAAACCATTCACAAGTCAGTCCGCAAATAGGACACCAAGCTGTGGTAAGGTAGGTCAACTTCACAGCCAAGACTTCTTAGTCAAGGCTATAATACTTAGGCGACGATATGGAATACAGAATATACTTCCTGCTCGCAGTGGTCGGCAGCACTAGCCGAACAAAGCAGCATCAAATGCCTGGTTACCTGAGCCCAAACCAGGGTCACACGTTTCTGACCTCCGACCTAATTGTTCGCCTAAACAGGCGCTTGGTTCAACCAGGTATGCCAACCGATTTAAAAACAGTACAGTGTATTGTGGATCTAGATTCTAAGTTCTTGAAATGCTGAACAACATTGTCTCTATAACAAATCAGCAGACTTATGCTGAATTGTGGACTCTTATGGACATTATAACACAGAGAATGATGTTTTCGCCACAAGCAAGGTAAATTCAATACGTTGACTCGCACTATTGTTAAAGATAGTGTCAGATAAACAGTGTAAGATCTCACGATCTATCTGTTCCCGCTGTTGGTTCGAACGCATGCCCAATGAAGAGCTCAGTTCCATTTGTATTCTATAAGCGAATCTTTTCTCCATGGATATGGAAAGAGAGTAACAACTCAATCCAAACAATCTCTTATCTTCATACCACTGGCATGTTAACACATACATTTAGGTAGAAACTCATTCACACCTTTCCTGAACACATTACAAGTATTCATATTGTATATAAAGCTAATTACATGAATAGCATTACATAATTACTACAGAATCTTCACATTAATAAACATGTTTAGTTAACAGTTAATATTAATAGCCTCTTTATACCGTTTCTAAAAAATATTCATGCGCAGATACACAAATAGACACATTATATATCATTGTTGAAAATGTGAAATAACACACACTTTAATGACAAATCAGGCACAACTCAATTGTAAGGTCTCATTGGAAATAAACCAGTTCTAAAGGAAAACAGTTAAACATCAAAAATTTTACGCGGTTTTACACTCCTTCCCACCCTGGTGACAATATTATTGTCATTCGACCGGCCTTGCTCAGGCTCAGCTGCTAGTCTATTGTTTACTTCGAATCCATCAGAAAGTGGCTCACCACCATTTGAAGAAGACAAAGGGAATTATTGCCCGAATCTCTTTGCAACTGAACTGCATTATCAGCAGTCAGTGGATCACTACTAGAGTCCTCTAGTAAGCAAATATGGTTTATAGAGCGAGAAATGAATCCCTTCTGGGTCTTAAGTTGAACAGCTCTAACCTTTCCATCAATTCCTTTATACAACTTAACTTTTCCTAGAAGCCACCACATTCTAGGTTTCTTCTCATCTACGATTAGCACAACAGTGTCTAATTCCAAGCAGTTATTAGATTTCTTACTTTTTAGGGTGAGAGGGGGAAGGTTTCTCAGATACTCTGATTTCCAAATCTGCCAAAACTGCTCGGTCAGCGACTCTTCAAATTCGTCCCTTGCTGATGAATTAATTACCTGTCCGAAATTCTCTAACTCTGTAAATACCTCCTGGTACTTACCTTTCAGTTCAGGATCACGAGACAACCTCCTGTCAAGTGCCGTCAAGCGCTTATGGGCACCATTCAGATTACTCATAAGCCTCTCTTTTAGGTTTTCAACCTTCCATGGGAGACCTACCTTGTATCTACCGTTCTCAAAAGTAACTCCCTTTTCAAAATTAATGAGAACACTGTTCTCTAAACTCTCTTCTCCGATATTGTTTTGAATGCCTATTGCATCTAACTCCCAAAGCCTTCTAATTGTGGCATCAGACGGCTCTTCGCTACTACTAAAAAGAGCGGTCATTCTTTTATTGGTTTCCTTATTATTGCTGCTTGGGTAGCTTCCCGAAACCATCCAACCCAACTTAGTGTGCTGGGCCACAAGGCCATTACCAGCATGCACAGATTTTGACCGATTAATTCATGATAATGGTCCAACCCCACCAACATATCAATTTCAAAGTTACATTCATTCAACAAGTCTTCCGTAACATGTATATCTTTAAATGCACCCAACACTTCTATTGGAACCGGGGGTCGGAATAGAGGTTGGCTTATGACCTTAACACCTAATACAGTTATAGTTACCCCGCCGATGTTAAGTCCGTAAACTTGATGTTGGTGGTCTTTGTGGATCGTTCCACCAAATGCCGCAATAGTGGTGCATTGACTGCCCACCTTCACCAGCTTAAGTCTCTTAGCAGCGTCCTCTCTAATGTAAGAAAAGTCACTGCCAGAGTCAAAAAGAACATTAAGGGGATGTCCGCCAACGTGTGTCCGCACGACCTGCATGAGTGTGCTTTTTCCACTGCCACTGGACTGCGAGTAGCACGCATGGTGACTGTCCGCTGACATCTGGGTGGAAACTGCAGGGCAAGTGTTGGCAGCAACGTAGCTACCAGGAACAAAGGGTGGGGTGTTCGGGGAACCAACCTGGTGCGGATCTCTGGACTGCGGAGCTCCACCGTTTGGCCGGTGATGAGTGGGAACTCCAGTCGCTCGCTGCTGCTGTCGATGTAGTACTCTGTGGTGTGACCCCTTACACAGGTAGCAGGTCTTTGCGCAGTCCTTTGCGGTGTGCTTATCGGACAAGCACCTGAAACACAGCCGCATCGCTTTTACTTTGACTTTCTTCTGGTCAGCAGTGAGTCCCTGGATGGATGGACACCTGTCGCTGTAGTGGGGCTGACGACAGAAGCTACAGCTCGTTGTTCTACCGGCACCACTAGCATCACCCCCTGAGGCCAAGAGTCCTGATCCAGTAGTCTTAACTGGCCTCCTGGTAGTTCCTGGCTTCGGTGTCTTCTCAGCACTGGAGTCCAGTTGAGAAGACCGCTCCCTTCTCTGAATTTCCTCATAAAGGAAATGAAGGAGGTACTCGACGTCGCCCTCCTTGCCTTCCGCTGATCTGGCCCACTCGAGCCTCACCCCGTGAGGCAGCTGATGCAAAATGATCGGCGCCAGGACGAGGCCGTAATTTTGTCCAGTCACGTTCAGGTTGGCGAGGGACCTAACGTGGACCTGGACCTGGTCATATATCTCCCACAGAGTTGCTGTGGCAGAAATATTCAATAGCCGCTGAATATGCGCAACTATAACTTTCTCTGTTCTACCAAATCTACGCACCAACATTTCCTTTGCTGATGCATAGTTCACCGACGTTAGTGCTAAACCCTGTAGGGAAGATTTAGCACTTCCTTGCAGCACAGACTGCAAATAAGTAAATTTATTGACAGCGGATAGATCCTCCCGGCTGTCAATAATTGCACAAAATCTGTCCCAGAATTCCTGGAACTCCAAAATGTCACCGCTAAACTTAGGCAGCTGTAACCGGGGTAAATTTACATGCCCGGCTTTCACACGATTGTCACTGGCACTATCACTTTCACTGACCTTATCGCATGCAACTGTCTTGTTACTATAGGTTTTAATTGTTTCTTTGGCTCTAATTAAAACCTCTATCTTGTCACTTCTATAAACGTCGTTCGATTCTACTTCAAAGTTTATCTCTTCTTCCTTTTCAAACGTAAGTTCGTACGCACTTTGCTTGTCGTCGAAATTACTTAATTTTATCTCAAATTCTGAAACTAAAAACTCTAACTTTTCTAATGTCACACTTGATTCACTATCTAAAGCTTCTCGTAAAGTAGTTGCAGCTCTTGTTAAGTTAGCTTTCGCCTGCGCTCTCAATTTTTTCTCAGCCATAATCCCGGGTTTCGGCACCAAATATTGAAAATCAGAAGAATACAAATATAATCATAGTCAAGTCCAATCTGTTCGATGACTGAGAAAACCGTTTATTACCAATCTATAAATTCAATAACACAAAAAGCCTCAGGCGTTTACAATAGTTAAGTGATACTCAGTTTACAATCAATATAAATCAGTCCAACACTTCTGTGAATTATTGGAGTCTCGTAAATAACGTAAAATCGCGTAATACAGGATATATAAATCAAGCAGTATTACAAAACCAAAGTGGCTAACACGTTGCCAATACTCTTACAAAATCAAGGTGGCTAACACGTTGCCAATACTCTTTCAAATCATCAATCCAAAATACTGGATTATAACTTAGTCAAATCTTAGACTAATCTAACCAAATTCGCAGAGCAGCTAAGCACGTCTAGCTGGTCTGGAGTCTTCTGCAGAACTGGCGCATCTCTCGGGTTCGAAGTCGATCAATCTAGAAACTTTACTAAACTTTTAGTTTCCCACACTAACAATCGCCGTCCGAATAATGCGTCCATTCAATGTTTGCCCCACTAACATTAAAAGTAGGTCAATATTTTACAGTCAGTATTAAACTAACAATAGGGCCCAATGTAATTGGGTCAGAAGTTAAGGTTCAGTAGTACACCGGCAAGGCACCATTGTAATTAGGCCATAAGTGTAATCAAGACGTTAACCTAGTGCCCGATCGACCCAAAGACATTTTAAACTTATAATATTATTATAAGATACCTCGTCGATTAGAAATAACCAGAAAGAAATTCTCAACATACTCCCCCCCGAAATGGGCGAAGACCATTTGCTAAATAGTGAAAACAATCGTTTCCAGGAAGAAAACACCAAATACATTCATAGATGAATGGCATAAGCGTGGTAATAAAGAAAATGGTAGAACCTAAATCAAACAATTTGCACGTTAAAGCAAACACTTAAATGGTATCTTAAGAAATTTTGAAAATTTCAAAGAAAAAATATCATAAATAAATCATTCTAATGATGAATAAAATACAGAGGCAAAAGATCAATGTTATTGATAATTCAAATGACTTTCCAGTACTTAACTAAGAATCATTATAGTCAATTGCCTGAACTTGTGTTCAAGGAGATTTATCACATTCAACTCCAACACTATTTCCAGATACCCACTCTGACAAAACAATGTCAAAGAAATGAAAATGGCATACTAATATTTCAAAGTACAAAGCAAGAACATTCTTATCCGCAGAGTACACAAATAAATTCAATTGTTCCCTCGCTTGGAACAAACCTCTTAGTGACACTATGTGCGCCTGATAATCAGGTACATAGATCTCAAAACAACCTGGGCGTTTCTTTCATACAAAAACAAGCCTTTAAACTTGCATGTATCCATAGTCAGCACGTCGACTCAATATCGCAATACATAACAAAGTGTATCGATATATCGTTTAAAATTCAAATATTTGGGAGAGCATAATACAAAAATGAAACCACATAAACACATACTTATATCAAGACAATTCAAATACATCAGCTTCAGCTCTAACAAATAGGCCTAAGCATTACTTATATCACTGTAAGATCCATAATACACTGTACTGTTTTTAAATCGGTTGGCATACCTGGTTGAACCAAGCGCCTGTTTAGGCGAACAATCAGGTCGGAGGTCAGAAACGTGTGACCCTGGTTTGGGCTCAGGTAACCAGGCATTTGATGCTGCTTTGTTCGGCTAGTGCTGCCGACACTGCGAGCAGGAAGTATATTCTGTATTCCATATCGTCGCCTAAGTTTTATAGCCTTGACTAAGAAGTCTTGGCTGTGAAGTTGACCTACCTTACCACAGCTTGGTGTCCTATTTGCGGACTGACTTGTAAATGATCTGGAGTGTTTAAAGTAGAGAGAACACTTTAGATATCACGGTTATATTTTAGTCTGACCATCAGCTATTTTGTTGTTAAGAGAGGCGTAATATTACAGCATGATTGTAATCATTGTACTGTTTAATTTCTGTACGTCGAACCCTGATACTGTATTGATTTGATTAATGACTAAGAATATTGCTCACTACAATTCAAATAGGTGTTCATTAGTTTCCCAGAATAAGGGGAAATGTGTGTTTATTAAGCCACAAATTTGACCAAACTGGAAAGTTGGAAAATCATTATTCTATTTCCTATGTTTGTACTTTATAGCTATTTTATGATCTTATAATTTGGAAATTTATATAAGAAACTTTTCCTGTATAAGTAATGCTTATTTTGTTAGAACATTATAACACAGAGAATGATGCTTTCGCCACAAGCAAGGTAAATTCAATACATTGACTCGCACTATTGTTAGAGATAGTGTCAGAAAAACAGTCTAAGATAGTGTCAGAAAAACAGTCTAAGATCTCACGATCTATCTGTTCCCGCTGTTGGTTCGAACGCATGCCCAATGAAGAGCTCAGTTCCATTTGTATTCTATAAGCGAATCTTTTCTCCATGGATATGGAAAGAGAGTAACAACTCAAACCAAACAATCTCTTATCTTCATACCACTGGCATGTTAACACATACATTTAGGTAGAAACTCATTCACACCTTTCCTGAACACATTACAAGTATTCATATTGTATATAAAGCTAATTACATGAATAGCATTACATAATTACTACAGAATCACACACATTAATAAACATGTTTAGTTAACAGTTAATATTAATAGCCTCTTTATACCGTTTCTAAAAAATATTCATGCGCAGATACACAAATAGACACATTATATATCATTGTTGAAAATGTGAAAATAACACACACTTTAATGACAAATCAGGCACAACTCAATTGTAAGGTCTCATTGGAAATAAACCAGTTCTAAAGGAAAACAGTTAAACATCAAAAATTTTACGCGATTTTACACTCCTTCCCACCCTGGTGACAATATTATTGTCATTCGACCGGCCTTGCTCAGGCTCAGCTGCTAGTCTATTGTTTACTTCGAATCCATCAGAAAGTGGCTCACCACCATTTGAAGAAGACAAAGGGGAATATTGCCCGAATCTCTTGCAACTGAACTGCATTATCAGCAGTCAGTGGATCACTACTAGAGTCCTCTAGTAAGCAAATATGGTTTATAGAGCGAGTAATGAGTCCCTTCTGGGTCTTAAGTTGAACAGCTCTAACCTTTCCATCAATTCCTTTATACAACTTAACAACTTTTCCTAGAACCCACCACATTCTAGGTTTCTTCTCATCTACGATTAGCACAACAGTGTCTAATTCCAAGCAGTTATTAGATTTCTTACTTTTTAGGGTGAGAGGGGGAAGGTTTCTCAGATACTCTGATTTCCAAATCTGCCAAAACTGCTCGGTCAGCGACTCTTCAAATTCGTCCCTTGCTGATAAATTAATTACCTGCCCGAAATTCTCTAATTCTGCAGACGTGAGGGGTGTTGCTCTTCCAATTAAGAAATGAGAAGGAGTCAAAATCTTACCTTTTTCGGCTACGTATATCAAAGGACGTGAGTTCACGCATGCTTCGATCTCAGGCAAAATCGTTTCAAGTTCAATCCTGGCTACTGTCTGCCTACCTAAGGATTTTTTCAGTGATGATTTAACAGACCTTACGAGTCTTTCCCACCAACCACCCCAATTGGGACTCAGTGGGCAAATGTTCTTCCAGTGAACAATCTCCTTACCAAATTCCGTCAAGCGCTTATGGGCACCATTCAGATTACTCATAAGCCTCTCTTTTAGGTTTTCAACCTTCCATGGGAGACCTACCTTGTATCTATCGTTCTCAAAAGTAACTCCCTTTTCAAAATTAATGAGAACATTGTTCTCTAAACTCTCTTCTCCGATATTGTTTTGAATGCCTATTGCATCTAACTCCCAAAGCCTTCTAATTGTGGCATCAGACGGCTCTTCGCTCCTACTAAAAAGAGCGGTCATTCTTTTATTAATTTCCTTATTATTGGTGCTTGGGTAGCTTCCCGAAACCATCCAACCCAACTTAGTGTGCTGGGCCACAAGGCCATTACCAGCACGCACAGAATTTTGACCGATTAATTCATGATAATGGTCCAACCCCACCAACATATCAATTTCAAAATTACTTTCATTCAACAAGTCTTCCGTAACATTTATATCTTTAAATGCACCCAACACTTCTATTGGAACCGGGGGTCGGAATAGAGGTTGGCTTATGACCTTAACACCCAAAACAGTTATAGTTACCCCGCCGATGTTAAGTCCGTAAACTTGATGTTGGTGGTCTTTGTGGATCGTTCCACCAAACGCCGCAATAGTGGTGCATTGACTGCCCACCTTCACCAGCTTAAGTCTCTTAGCAGCGTCCTCTCTAATGTACGAAAAGTCACTGCCAGAGTCAAAAAGAACATTAAGGGGATGTCCGCCAACGTGTGTCCGCACGACCTGCATGAGTGTGCTTTTTCCACGGCCACTGGACTGCGAGTAGCACGCCTGGTGACTGTCCGCTGACATCTGGGTGGAAACTGCAGGGCAAGTGTTGGCAGCAACGTAGCTACCAGGAACAAAGGGTGGGGTGTTCGGGGAACCAACCTGGTGCGGATCTCTGGACTGCGGAGCTCCACCGTTTGGCCGGTGATGAGTGGGAACTCCAGTCGCTCGCTGCTGCTGTCGATGTAGTACTCTGTGGTGTGACCCCTTACACAGGTAGCAGGTCTTTGCGCAGTCCTTTGCGGTGTGCTTATCGGACAAGCACCTAAAACACAGCCGCATCACTTTGACTTTGTCTTTCTTCTGGTCAGCAGTGAGTCCCCGGATGGATGGGCATCTATCGCTGTAGTGTGGCTGACGACAGAAGCTACAGCTCGTTGTTCTACCGGCACCACTAGCATCACCACCTGAGGCCAAGAGTCCTGATCCAGTAGTCTTAACTGGTCTCCTGGTAGTTCCTGGCTTCGGTGTCTTCTCAGCACTGGAGTCTAGTTGAGAAGACCGCTCCCTTCTCTGAATTTCCTCATAAAGGAAATGAAGGAGGTACTCGACGTCGCCCTCCTTGCCTTCCGCTGATCTGGCCCACTCGAGCCTTACCCCGTGAGGCAGCTGATGCAAAATGATCGGCGCCAGGACGAGGCCGTAATTTTGTCCAGTCACGTTCAGGTTGGCGAGGACCTAACGTGGACCTGGACCTGGTCGTATATTTCCACAGAGTTGCTCTGGCAGAAATATTCAATAGCCGCTGGATATGCGCAACTATAACCTTCTCTGTTCTACCATATCTACGCACCAACATTTCCGTCGCTTATACATAGTTTACAGACGTTAGTGCTAAACCCTGTAGGGAGGATTTAGCACTTCCTGCAGCACAGACTTCAAATAGGTAAATTCATTGGCGGCGGATAGATCCTCTCGGCTGTCAATTATTGCACAAAATCTGTCCCAGAATTCTTGGAACTCTAACATGTCTCCGCTAAACTTGGGCAGCTGTAACCGGGGCAAATTTACATGCCCAGATTTCACATGGGCTGCACGTGTATTGGTACCACTTTCACTAACCTTATCGCTTGCAACAGTTTTGTTAGCCTACTATAGGTGTTAATTGTTTCTTTAGCTCTAATTAAAACATCTATTTTTTCACTTCTATAAGTGTTGCAAGATTCAATTTCAAAGTATACATTTTTATCCGTTTCAAGCGTCGAATTTACGCAATTTTATTTCAAATTCTGAAACTAAAAACTCCTGATTATTTTCAGGCCACTTTTTATCAACTATCTAAAACTTCTTATAAACAAGTTGGAGATTTTGTTAAGTTATCTTTCGTCTACGCTCTCAATTTTTGTCTCAACCATTATCCCGGGTTTCGGCACCAATTATTTGAAATAAAAAGAATACAAAGATATTCATAGTCAAGTCCAATCAGTTCGATGACTAAGAAAACCATTTATTGCCAACTAGTAGATTCAATAACACATGTAACCTCAGGGTTTTACAATGGTTAGACGCGAATGAGTTTACATTCATCATGTAATCAGTCCAATACTTTTGTAACTTATTAGAGTCGGGCAAATAACACAAATCGCGTAAAACAGAAAACAGGGTGTAAAAATCAAGCAGTATTTCAAATTAAGGTGGCCAACACGCTGCCAGTAACAATTTAAATCATAAATTCAAAATACTGGATTATAAGGTAGTAAAAATCGTAGACTAACCTAACCAATTCCCGCAGAAGCTAAACACGTCTAGCTGGTCTGAAGTCTTCTGCAAAACTTGCGCATCCCTTCAGTTCGAAGTCCGTCAATCTAGAAAATCTATTAAACTTTTAGTTTCACAGACTCACAGGCGCCATCCGAATAATTCTTTCATATAGTGTTTGCATCAATAATAATTAATATTAGTAGCTCAATGTTTAAGAGTCATTTTAAATCTAACAATAATGTGATTGGGTCATATGTTAAAATTCCGTAGTGCGCCAGCAAGGCAAAAATGTATGAAGTCCAGAAGTGTAATCAAGACATTTCCCTAGTACCCGATCGACCCAAAAGACATTTTAAAATCATATTATAGGATGTCTCGTTAATTTAAAATTCTCAACAGCTACCACCAGTACTACTACTACTACTACTACTACTACTACTACTACTACTACTACTACTACTACTACTACTACTACTACTACTACTACTACTACTACTACTACTACTACTACTACTACTACTACTACTACTACTACTACTACTACTACTACTACTATGATACAGAGAAGCAGGCCAACAACTATAGAGGCTTTAACAGACGGAGCTAGACCTAGGGACCAAATAATGATGCTAGCGACTGAGGGAATAAGGTGAAAATAGGTTAGAAGGGACAGCCACAAACCTAGGTCTAGCTAGACCAACAGATAAGACTACTACTACTACTACTACTACTACTACTACTACTACTACTTCTACTACTACATGTACTTCTATTAGGTGCACCTTAACATGGATTAACTATATTTTGCACTGAAACCTTTAAATAAAAACAAATAAACAAAAAATCAACAAAAACACGAAAATCCTGTTCTTTAACCGCTTACAGTTTATGCATCGATCGCAGGTTAATTGAGAGAAGGTAGATCTATATTGTTATTTATCTAACACAATAATGAATATTAATTGTCTTAATTCTTAAAAAAATGTTTTCATACCCACGATTAGAGAGGTCTATGAATAGGCAGGCGGCTGTCAACTACAAAACGCACTCCTTAGGCCACTGACTGCTGTTACTGCGTACTACTACTAGACCTAGTACATGTACTTTTACCAGTACCAGCGTCTGCCTGTTGGCTACTTCTGCAGAACGGTTCTTCTGTTGATCAGTCAAGGCTAACCGAACCTTATGCAAAGAGCGAGGGGTGGACGAGAGAGAGAGAGAGAGAGAGAGAGAGAGAGAGAGAGAGAGAGAGAGAGAGAGAGAGAAGAGAGAGAGAGTGGAGAAGGGGGGGAGGAGAGGGGAGGAGGAAGGAGAGGAAAGGTGTGGAGTGAGACACAAGGAGAGAGAGAGAGAGAGAGAGAGAGAGAGAGAGAGAGATAGAGAGATAGATACAACGAAGATATAGTTAGAGTAGAAATAATAAATACGGTTGATGGATAGATAGATAGATAGATAGATAGATAGATAGATAGATAGATAGATAAATAGATAAATAGATAGATAGATAGATAGATAGATAGAGAGAGATGTAGAGATTGTGAGAGAGAGAGAGAGAGAGAGAGAGAGAGAGAGAGAGAGAGAGAGAGAGAGAGAGAGAGAAATGTATAGAGAGCTACCAAGTTTCTTAAGTCCAAAATCTTCTTTGGCATTCCGATTGCTTGACAAAAAGAATGAACCTTATGAAACTAGTGGCTTTGGTAATTATATATTTAGGGCAACTTTGTATGCAACTACAAAGGTACTGTAGCATGTCGACTATTATTTTCATAGAACCGATCCAGTGTTTTATAATTCTCATTACTCTTCAGGTTACGCGCTGGTGAGTTTTGGACTGTTTCCTGTTTATCTTGAAATTAGTCTAAAGAACAGTGTCTATACACACATACACAGACACACACACACAACAAGAAGGTGCTGTAAAACTGTGGTTTTGAATCAAGTGCTGGGCTTGAAATACACGAAATATTCTATGGTGAACAAAACAACACAAAAACACAAAACAAAACAATACAAAATCCACCCCGAGACAAAGAGTCGACACGGGAAGACCAACAGAAGGGGCGAAAGGTCATGGTCATTTTTGAATCTTGAAGAGGTTGCTTTAGTTATACAAGGCGCTATTTTTATTTCTGGTCCGATCGGTGTCCCGTCTTTTTAAAATTATTCCTCTCTCTACTCGTTTGTTTATGTTATGTATCGTTTTTCTCTTTGTAATATAATTGTGTCCCTTTCTATTTGTATGACGATTATTTACTTTTTCTCCAAAATAATAATTATTATATTCCCAAAGCACGGACTTCGTATTTTAGTTCTAAACCTAAGTTTCGGAACCTGGACCGGATCGGAGTCTTTATGAGTACCTGGAATCGAACCGGTCCCGGTTCTACTAGACTTTTTCATTACTTGCATCGATCATCATCCACAATTGAAAAAAATAAAAAAAACAAACACACGTACCCAATGAGTACACATATCCAGGGAAAAAAAGACGAGAGAGGGGCGAGAAATCAACTAAATTCGTATACAACTATCTATATCCAACCACATGAACGGAGTAACAGGTGCCTCTACTGGTACAGTATTAGCTACAGGAACAGTTACAGTTACATAATAGAGGAATGCTACAGTTACCTAGCCAGTACCGGGTAACAGTTTCAGCCCCTTGCAGTTGTACCGAGGTTCCTGTCCGGCTAAAATGCAGGTGCCTGGCGAATAACGAATTATTTTCAGGTCAGAACTTTGCAACACAGAGACACAACAGATTACCTGCCTCTCTGCCCACATCTGCACTGTATTCCCTCTGCTCTTTCATGCTTACTCTCCTTCGTTGTTTGTCTGTTGGTGCGTGTGTCTTTTCAGCCTAGTTGTTTGATGTAAAGTATAATTATCTATCTATCTATCTATCTATCTATCTATCTATCTATCTATCTATCTATCTATCTATCTATC
>RQTK01000711.1:18640-81683 GCA_003991915.1 Elysia chlorotica
CTATCTATCTATCTATCTATCTATCTATCTATCTATCTATCTATCTATCTATCTATCTATCTATCTATCTATCTCTCTCTCTCATTATGCCGCTCGTTTTTGTTAGTCAAAATGATTAAAACAAACAACAACATCAACAACAACAAAAAGAACACAACCACCACCACCACCACCACCACCACCGACAACAACAACAACAACAACAACATCAACAACAACAACAACAACAACAACAACAACACAACAACAACAACAACAACAACAACAACAACAGCAACAACAACAACAATAAAAACAAAATCAGATAAATCAAAACAAAACAGCTCCAACTAACATGAAAATGTTTGCAAATGTTGGAACCAACATGGTTGTGTATTGAGCAACGCAAACAACAATTCTAAAACTCCATCATATTACTTTTCATACTGCAAATTGTTAATACTGGGCGAACAATTATGTTAATGGAATAAACAATATTTTAAAAAAAGCTTCATCGGGTACAACTGTTGAAACCACAATACGTCAATCACATTCAAACACGGCTCTGAAAAGGGGCGCGGTGGACAGAGGGCAGATTGCACGGTAATCAATCGGAAGGTGGCAGGTTCGAGCCCGGCTTTGATGGATGGGCTGGTGTCAGTAAAATATGAATGCAATGTGTCCGCACGAAGGTGTTGTTTCTATCCATCTATCTTTCTCCCTATAGCCTATTCTTTCTCTATCGATGTCCCTATCTATCTCTCTTCCTTTCGCTGTCTCTCTCTCTCTCTCTCTCTCTCTCTCTCTCTCTCTCTCTTTCTACTTTTCTCTCTCTTTTTCTCTTTATACCTCTCTCTCTTCCTTTATATTTCTCTTTATACATCTCTCTCTTCCTTTATCTGTTCCCCTATATCCTATTCTCTCTCTCTCTCTCTCTCTCTCTCTCTCTCTCTCTCTTTCTGTCTGTCTGAGAGTATCATCGGGGCACGGTGTAAGAAACGTTTAACCAGGAGAGAGAAGTTCTCTTCCTAATAAACATGTCAAGTTCATACGATGATCTCATAGCTCAATTGACGGGAAAAGATAATGATATTTAATGATATTTAGGGAAAAGAGTACAACGATACTATAAACTCAGAAAATCGGCTAAGTTGTCTTTTCTGTAGTAAAACTACAACTAGACTGAAAACTATATTATTACTACAATTGCACTTACTTCACCGAACGTTTTTTTTCTTGTAGTGCCCCAAGTGATGTTTCACTGGTGGATCCATGTGAATTTTTTTTTTTATATATAATTAGGTAAGTACAAAGTGCATGTACCATCAAAAAGCAGTATTATCACCACTTTCATACTCTTAGACGTTCATCGATATCAATGCAGCGCTACACAAAGATTCAGCTTTTTTGGCGCCGTGTCCCTGAGAAATGTCAATTTAAAACGGAAGTACTCGGTACTCTAACACGTCAGAAATGGCGGGAATCTTGGGTTTCCTTGTAACACTAGTTGGAGACCCCGTTTCTTGGCACTGATTTTGAGTTGGATTAACGTCCAACCTCAGCACTAAATAGGCTATACTTTTGGACGGGCCCCAGGCAGACGTCTGACAATTTTATGTGCTGCCGCACATAGACAGGGCGCGGATACTATGCCTCCTGTCTCGTCCGGTCATATTATACTGACACCGACCCAACCAGTTACATAGGACGAATTGGCCAAATAAATCTCCCGACCATGGGATTCGACCCACGGACCTTTCAATCTAGAGATCACTTAAGCCAATTCACCCCCCTCCCCTTGTACCTGAGGAAATGATGATAATGTAAAACGAAGTACACTTAATAGGGAATGAAATTCAACAAAGGTTAATCCACTTTGTGTACAGTCTTGAATCATGTTCGAGAAGCAGAAACATCAAATTGTCAATTTTTTCCGTTTGCGCAGATGTTCTATTTTATTTACTGGAACAATTTGCACTGTTTATCATTATTCATACGTCTGCACACATTATCGCTTGATGCTCGCTAAAACTTAAAGCAGAGATCATGTCTTTCCAAAAGTTCCATCGCCCTTGGTCAAATAATGTTCGTAAAACCACGGTGTCAGAAACGGCGGGAATCTTGCGTCTCCGTGTATCCGTAGTTGAAGACCCTGTTTTGGGCTCTGTGCTTGGAATCACTCGAGGATAGAGGCGTGCAATCTGTCAGGCTCTCTTCGACAACACTCGGTAGTTTCCGGGATCCTAGCTCGAGGCGGTCTTTCTTGGAATCTTTTCCGTTCTCATTTAGGGTACCCCCGTGGTCTTTGTTGTCAATGTCGACTGCGCATGCACCTTGCTCACTTCCGGATGCTCCTACCGTCTGCTCGTGGACAGTCTCGGCCATGACCTTATTCCGGGTTTCCGGTATGAAGCAGGTTATCACCATGGAAGCAAGGGTCATGGACGTCATCAGGATGAAGGTAAACAAAGGCATATGGTCCTGAAAAAAGCAACACTATGTTATTCCTGGTGGTATGTAAGATGGGGAGGAGAAACAAAAAGATAACAAGACTTCATCCCACTACATCAAATCGAACTGATTCGAATGCGGATAAAAAAATTGTCACCCAAACAAGACCGGCTGAAACAGGAAGTCTTGGCAGCACACAAAATTATCAGACGTCATTCTTGGGACCTGACCTTAATAAATGCTCACGTTAAACCAACTCAACTGATTCAAAATTAGTCCCCGAACGCACGCACCAACAGAATAATAACGACGAACAGAGACACACACACAAGGAAAATTACCCCTCCGAAGTTGCAACGTTTTACCATCTCAACCAGTAAGGAAAACGTTGATTTCTTAACGCCTGCCATCAGTCACTAGGCTCTATTGTCGACAGCTTCCAAGACAATTTTATCTGCTACGACAAAGAGAGAAAAAGGTGAGACCAGGACTTCTGTCTCAGCAGGTCACATTATACTGACTCAAATTTAATCAGTAGGTGACTGAGATTGTGGAATTGAACCGGAGCCTTCACCAATTGAAGTCCAACCCTCTACCACTTAAGGCAACTAAGTCTAACTCACCAAGTTGATGACAAACGGGGATATAATGGCTCCGATTCTGGAGGTCATGTTTGCAAACCCATACCCCAGGCTCCTGAGGAGAAATAGAAACATATAATGATAATAATGGCGTAAATTAAATATATTAAATATAATCTTACACCCTAGATTGGGGGGGGGGGGGCATTGGCTGTTGTAAGAATAGTGTTAAGAATAGGGAAAACATGTATTTATAAGAGGGTATTGGTTGTTATAAGAATAGTGTTATGAGATGGGGTAAATATGTATTTATAAGAGGGTATTGGCCGTTGTAATAACAGTGTTAAACGATGGGGTAAATATGTGTAATGTAGGGGTGGTTCAAAAGGTCCAAAAATAAGTGTAAAGTTATGATTATTTGAACGGGCCATAAACTAAAGTATTTGTACTAAACAAACTTATCGAAGAGCTGATTTGGCGCCGCGAAAACCGGGATAAAAGAACAGGATATTAATTAACGGAATTGAAATACATGTAATGTTACCTTGTATCTGGCCTGGGCTACTTTATCTTCTCATCAATGCAGACATGATATGTCCTTTATGTAAAGCTATTTCTTACTGTTTGATGTTTTACAATGCTTTGTTTTTGTAAGAAAGGAAAAAAACAACCAATCTATAGAATTAACGTGCATAATAATTAAATATAACCACCCTCCTTCTGTTTATCATTCAGCTTTTTATAAAGTGACTTGCTCTGGTCACACACCCCCCAATGACCTATGCACACTGACCTGGTGACCGTGGGGTAGCTCTCCGTGACCCATGTCTGTGAGGCTGACCAACAGGCGGCTACGGCCAGCTTGGCGGTCATACAGCACGCACTGATAAGCTTGTCTCTCAAGCCCTTCGGAGCTGGGGATGGGCAGGGAGGGGGGGGGTAGCGGAGTTAGTTCTAAGTCGATGGAAGAGTGAATGCTCATAAGGCACGCACTGATATGATAAGCTTGTCTCTCAAGTCCTTCGGAGCTGGGTGTTGGGGAGGGTGAAAATTTTCTCTCCAGCCTCTCGGGGGGGGGGGGGGGGGGGGGGGGGGGGGGGGGTGAGATGGCGGAGTTGGTTCTTAGTCGATGCAAGATGGATTGCTCAGACAGCACGCACTGATAAGCTTGTCTCTCAAGTCCTTTGGAGCTGGGGTTGGGAGGGGAAAGAGATCGGAGTTAGTTCTAGGTCGGTGGAAGATCGAATACTTATAGAGCACGCACTGATAATTATGATAAGCTTGTCGGAGCTGTGGGTTTGGAGAGTGTGTGTGTGTGTGTGGGGGGGGGGGGGGGGGGCGGAGTTAATTCTAAGCCGGTGGAATAGTGAATGCTTGTACAACACGCACTCATATAATAAGCTTGTCTCTCAAGTCCTTCGGAGCTGGGTTTTTTTTTGTTTTTTTTTTTTTTTGGGGGGGGGGGGGGGGGGGGCGGAGTAGGTTTTAAGTCAATGGAAGATGGATTGCTAAGACAGCACGCACTGATAAGCTTGTCTCTCAAGTCCTTCGGAGCTGGGGTTGGGAGGGGGGAAGAGATTGGAGTTAGTTCTAAGTCGATGGAAGAGGGAATGCTTATACAGCACGCACTGATAAGCTTGTCTCTCAAGTTCTTCGGAACTGGGGAGAGAGATTGAGGTTAGTCCTAACGTTAAAGGAACTGGCTATCGGCC
The DNA here is from genome assembly GCA_003991915.1 of Elysia chlorotica. Lineage (NCBI taxonomy): Eukaryota > Metazoa > Mollusca > Gastropoda > Plakobranchidae > Elysia > Elysia chlorotica. The sequence goes on from RQTK01000711.1 coordinate 23,364, forward strand.
CTGGTTGGGTTATAACTAGAGTGTGCCATGGTTTAAGTCTTGCATCAACAGCCTAATCCAAAAAAATAATAATACAAGAATCTTTTGTGAAAAAAGCGATGTCACACTATAGGCTTTCTTTCTTTATCTCAAACATATCATGAACTTCTATACGAGCAGGACTGCGAGGCCAATTTATTAAAGCATATAGAGTTTTACTTTTTTCGCTTGTTAGCCGGACCTAACTTTTAAAAAGCTAAAAGAAAAGGGAGTCGTTATTCTTGGGACGCATGCCAGAAATAGTCTAACTGCTGACATTGGACATTGAGAGACAGGACGCCTTGCAACACAAAACATGCAGCAAAAACCAAGACGATACGTAAGTCAATCTGCACCGCGCCCGATTTTATTATCTCTCTATCCTATACTCTCGGAGCCAATGAGCAATTTCAAAACGCTGGACCTAAAGAGGCATAATTACGTCATCCGTTGCCACACTGCGAATCTCAAAGACTGATCTAACGAGTCGATGAAAGAACTAGCTCTCCTGGAGATAAGAAACGTACCTTGTACGTGGATCCCCACACAGGCGAGGGATACCAGGGCGCTGATGGTGAGGAATCCCAGGCATGTCCACCGACGCCCAATCCTGGGGGGATATTGGAACAGGGGGTTAACTTGGTTGAACATACTTAGAAGTGTGTTTACAAAATTATGTCCCTTGTTGATTTGGTGTTTGAGTTTCCCTTCTCTCTCTCTCTCTCTCTCTCTCTCTCTCTCTCTCTCTCTCTCTCTTTCTCTTTATCTCTCCCTTAATCTCTCTCTCGCTCTGTCTGTCTGTCTCTCTCCCCTCTCTACGTCTCCATTTTCCATCCCCCAGTGTGTGTGTCTGTCTTTATCTCTTTGTTTCTCTTTCTCTTTATATATGTCTCTATTTCTATGCCCCCCCCCCCATTCCCTCCCTCAATCTCGCTATTTCTTTTTCTCTGTGTGTCACTGCCTCTCTGTCTTGCAATGCCTCTATGCGTGACCCTCTGCACTTTTACCTATCACCGTCTCTGTAAATGTCTCCGCCCTTTTACTATTTTTTAGATCACATTATTATACTAGAATAGCTACTCTTTTCTCTGTTTATATCTTTTTCAAATTTTTTTCTCTCCATACGTTTCTTTCTGTACTTTTCCATCCATCCACCCTCCTCTTCCTCTCTGTCTACTCCTTCCTATGTCCATCCCAGTCTTTTGCACCTAACTTTTCTCCGCATTTTTATAAATAATGCTATACACTTGGACCCGGGCTAAGGACGGTTTTATTGTTTGGGCTACCTACGATTTTTTTGCATGTCACATCAACATTTTTGTAGTTTCTTGACAACAGAAAATCTTTTAATCATAATGCAACTATTTTTTATCTTTATTTATTCATTATGCCAAATGTCATTTTATTTAATACAAACGAGCTGGATAACTTTCTGACATAATTAACGAAATCTGTTCATGATGAAGCCTAGCTTCTGTCAATGAATATAAGCAGAAAAAGAAATCAACAATTTGACTAAAAGTCCCAACAGCCAATAGATCAATTAAGAAAACTACCAAGGAAAAGTGTATACAAAATTAGCAGACTAACAAGCATCGACTGCTAACCAACCAACAGACCAACCAACCAACCAACCAACCAACCAACCAACCAACCAACCAACAACAAATTAACCTTTAACCAACAAAATGAACAGCTAAACAACCATTTATCCAACCAAGCATTTAATCATTCAACGAAGCTACAAAACAATCTTGAAATCAAACATCTATCAGTAACAGCCAGCCAAGGAACCCACCCACCTGTCTATGCAGAGAAAGCTGAGTAGGTACACCGGTAGATCCGGAATGCTAGAACATGTTGAGGTAGATAGCAAAAAAAATCTACCAACCGTTCAACTATTTGACTAATCAACCAGGTAACAAGCAAGTGAACCTACCCACCCACCTGTCTATGAGGAGAAAGCTGAGTAGGTAGGCCGGTAACTCCACAATGCTCATGAGGAACATGTTCAGGTAAAGATTTCCCGCAAAGCTGGACACGGCAAAACTCAGCCCGTAGAACACCATTGAAAGGACGAACCTAGGGGGTGTTAAGGGGAAGAGGGTAGGGGGAGGGGAAGGGGGGAAACAGTGGGCGAGAGGGAGAGGAAAGTTGAGAAAAAGTTATCTCATGATAAAGAGTATAGCTATGAGTACAAGATATTGATTTTGCAACGATTATAATTGGGAATGATAATGATAACGAAAACAACGTTGATAACAATGAGTTCGATGAAATGATTATAAAGAGAAGGATGGTGGTGGTTTTGATTGTAATGATGATGCTGATAACGATGATGATTGTAATGATGATGATGGTGATGATGATGATGATAATGATGATGATGATGATGATGATGATGATGATGATGATGATGATGATGATGATGATGATGATGATGATGATGATGATGATGATGAAATAAGCAAAGGGAGACCACCCATGAAAATGGCCTAATCAAAAACGCAGATGAACACGCATATCGTAGCCAAATAGACACAATCGTGAGCTGGTGTAACCAGAACAACTTACAGCTGAATGTATCAAAGACAAAGGAAATGATCATAGATTTCAGGAGAAACGAACCCCCACCCCCACCCTTGGTTATACAGGGATCAAATGTAGAACAAGTATACGATTTCAAGTTTCTTGGCACTGTCCTATCCAATACTTTAACATGGGATATTAACTGCAATGATATCCTTAAGAAAGCAAGACAGAGAATGTATTTTCTTAGAAAACTGAAGTCTTACGGGGTAAATAAAATGATATTGACTAATTTCTATAGGGCTATTATTGAAAGTATATTGACAAGATCTATTGGAGTTTGGTTCGATAGGCTACCTCTAGTTAATTTACACAAGCTAGAATCAGTTGTCAAAAATGCAGAAAAAATTATTGGCTCCGACCTTAAGTCGTTAGAAATATTATACCAAGAGCGCTTGACAAGTAAAATCACTAACATTATGAAGGATAAATCTCATCCCTCGAGACATTATTTTGAATTCCTTCCACATGGCCGCCGCCTTCGAGCATTTAGAGGTAGCAGCAGATTTGTTAACAGCTGTTTCCCTCAAGCAGTTAAACTTTTTAATTTTTTTTTTTAATACAAGACAGAAACGTCTTATCAGACCATAATTGTAATACTGTGTTTTTTTAGATCTATTATAAATTATTTACTGTAGGGTAAAGAGACATGTAGTGACTTAATACTCAATAGAAATTAAGATAAAATAATTTTGATAAGATTAATGACAGGGCGGCTAAACAACAACAACAACAACAACAACAACAACAACAACAACAACAACAACAACAACAACAACAACAACAACAACAACAACAACAACAACTAAACAACAACAACAACAACAACAACAACAACAACAACAACAACAACATCATCATCAACAACAACAACAACAACAACAACAACAACAACAATCAACAACAACAACAACAACAACAACGTTAAAAAGCTGTATAACTTAATGCTATTTTCACAATGTACATTTATACAATAGTGTTCGTTTATATGTTGGCATTTGTAAACATTCTTTCTTATGCTGTATAGGATTGAAAGCGCTGGTGATTACTCGTAAAGATAATGTAACTGGTTTTAAAGCGTGGTCTGTGTGTAATTCTATTGGTGTTCATTGTGGTGTCTCACTATTATTGTAATGTAATTTCTTTTGAAGATGTCACATTCAACATTATATATTTTCGATGTAACACACATTGACTGAATAAATTTGAATTTGAATTTGAATTTGAATTTGAAAAATATACAGATCCATAGTAAGAGCAGTTCTACAACAAGAATGCCTATCAATGTTTCCGAGAAGGACCCATCACAGTGGATGGAACGTTGAGGTGAAACTATTAGGCCTTACGGGTCAAATCCTGTCGTATTTCAGATCTTGGCTAGGTTTTAAGGGATTTTGCAAGCAACAATTTCATAGCTCAGTCGTCAATATGTGGCGTTCCCCAATGGAGTTTTAATTAAGTTAAGCAGTCTTGATTGCTACTGGTTGGGTCTGTGCCAGTACATCGTGATCAGTCAAGACTGAAGTCCTGGTATTTCTACTCTGCCTCTGTATAGCAGCACCTACGATTCTTAGAAATTAGTCTTTGGAGCGTTATAGCCATTTTGCTGCCGTTGGACAATAAGAAACCGAGCAACATCGTGTCTAACTTTGATGCATACCAGAGCCTTTAATGGCTAAGGTGATATAGAGCTGAAATTCGGAACATCCCGGTTCGATCTAACATTAAAATGGTCGCACCTTGATAATCTCAAAATTGCTTAAGTGGGATAGCTCTGATCTTTTAAATGGAACGTCTCCTGATCGAGGCCACGATAGATTTGACTCACCTGGGTGGTCTCTATGGCTTAAGTCTTAGAGTCTATTTGGGAAGTCGTCGGTTCGATTCCATGTTGTGGCCTCACCTTGATGGTGTCCATGGCGGTTGGGGGCAGTTCCCTCCCGTTGAGTCTGGCCATCTTCTCTAGAACAGCGTGGGCCTCGTCCTGCCGGCCGCGAGTAGCCAGCCAGCGGGCAGACTCCGGCATGTAGCTGTTGACGGTAAGGGTTCAAATCTATAGTTTCTGACATGTAGCTGTTGACAGTTAGGGTTCAAATATCAAACTCCGGCATGTAGCTGTTGACGGTAAGGGTTCAAATCTATAGTTTCTGACATGTAGCTGTGGTCAGTTAGGGTTCAAATATCAAACTCCGGCATGTAGCTGTTGACGGTAAGGGTTCAAATCTATAGTTTCTGACATGTAGCTGTGGACGGTAAGGGTTCAAATCTATAGTTTCTAACATGTAGCTGTTGACGGTAAGGGTTCAAATCTATAGTTTCTGACATGTAGCTGTTGACGGTAAGGGTTCAAATCTATAGTTTCTGACATGTATCTGTGGACGGTTAGGGTTCCAATCTATAGTTTCTAACATGTAGCTGTTGAAGGTTAGGGTTCAAATCTATAGTTTCTGACATGTATCTGTGGACGGTTAGGGTTCAAATCTATAGTTTCTGACATGTAGCTGTGGACGGTTAGGGTTCAAATCTATAGTTTCTGACATGTAGCTGTGGACGGTTAGGGTTCCAATCTATAGTTTCTAACATGTAGCTGTTGAAGGTTAGGGTTCAAATCTATAGTTTCTGACATGTATCTGTGGACGGTTAGGGTTCAAATCTGCAGTTTCTGACTTGTAGCTGTGAACGGTTAGGGTTCAAATATCACACTCTGGCATGTAGCTGTGGGCGGTTAGGGTTCAAATCTATAGTTTTTGACGCGTAGCTGTGGACGGTAAGGGTTCAAATATCACATTCTGACATGTAGCTGTGGGCGGTAAGGGTTCAAATATCACACTCTGACATGTAGCTGTGGGCGGTTAGGGTTCAAATATCACATTCTGACATGTAGCTGTGGGCGGTAAGGGTTCAAATATCACACTCTGACATGTAGCTGTGGGCGGTTAGGGTTCAAATCTATAGTTTCTAGCATGTGGCTGTGGACTTTTTTGGTTCAAATATCACACTCGATCATGTAGCTGTCTACATAAGATAATAACCACCTATTAGATCAACTATTAAAGCGGACGCATATATACATATAACTAACAAACTAATAATTGATTAAATACATACCTCATATAACCCCCCAATTTACTATCAAATATCCCAGAAGTGATGGTATTTACTCCCATAACTACTTACTTACTTACCAAAAATAAATGCCAGGCTGACTAATTCAAATATAAAACCGTTTCTCTTACAAATATCCCAGCAGTCCCGGCACAGCCATCACTGCGCATGTCAGCTGCAGGTGTGACCAATCTTCGAGCAGCCACGCCCCTCCGGCGAACGCCAGCGCCCCTAGCGGCCACATTGGGATGGCGGGAATTGTGTGGCGCCATCGCAAGGGGAAGAACTCTGTCGGGTAGGGCACGATTATCACTAGGATGATACCTGGTGGGATAGGAGGAACAAAAAAAAGAGATTGGTTTTATGTGTGGTCCGTACCGCTATGAATGCTGAACTTTTACAGAGATCTAGAGAATAAACTGGAAACAGTAGAAATGTGGTGGATAGGAATAGTTTTGAGAATAAAGCACATGAATAAGTGATGGATATTTTGGGATAAAAAAGATAGTTATTCATAACAATATAGAAATACAGTTTAAATTTGGCGAAATATAATCCGAGCTGATGGACTGGAAAAAAGGTATTATTATGTATAACCAAAAAAAAGGAAATGAACAGGAGAGTTGGACCACGCACAAAATATAAAGCCTAAACATTGACTCTACGAGCCCGAAGACATTAATACCAGAAAACTCGCCATAGAACCATGGACACTCAGAAGACATACAAGGGCCATAACAATATTAATTTCGTGCCATATCACTGACACAGATCTCTTACCTAACTTTTCAGTTCTTCATCTTTTTACATTAACAAATTATTTTCCGTTCAAATGAAGAAACCGTGATGTTAAGTAGGCGGAAAGAAATTAGAGTAAATATGTAGGGGCAATTTCGTTAAGATGTATGTAACAGAGAAAGGATATCTTATATTAAATACGTGATTTTACTGCTACCAATATAGATGCTCGAATTGATGTTGTCACATGGACATAGACCCGCTTTCATTTTCGTGTTACCAGTCTATTAGCATCTATGCAACCTGACCAGACTCTCGCGAGAAATATTTAAATATAACGAGTTACAGAAGTTCAATCGCGAAAGAAAGAAATGCGAAGAAACAGGTTTCAGAGGTACAGCTTATCAACCAGTAGCGCGTCCTCACCTATCATACTTCCAATGAGAAACCTGAAGGCTGAAAACACCTGCCAGCTGCCAGAGTAAGCCGCGGCCACATTGAGCGCCGAGTGAAGCAGGTAGGCGCCGTAAAGCGTCTTTCTGCGGCCGAAATAGTCGCCACTGTGGCCGCCTATGATGGAGCCGGAGAGAAGCCCGCCGAACTGGACGGACGTGATGACCGCCTTCAGCCAGCGCAGGTCGCACACTAAGTCCCACTGGCATGGGCGACGGAGAAATATAGGAGTGGGTAAACTAAGATTAATGTCACCAATGTGCTACGAGTTTAGCATTATTAAGTCATTTTCGTTATTTTTTTACATAATTCAGTTTTTTATTTCAGTATATCTGTCTTTTATGCGACACACGTTTCTAATACAATAAAAAAAAACTTATTAGCCCCTTTTAATTCTTAAGTTGAGTTAGATAGATCTCATTTTCACCTTATTATATCACTTGAATTGCAGCAGAAGTCTCACTTATGCGATAATCGAAGCACTGTGACAACATTTAGCATGGGAAGAAGGAAAAAGCTTAATAGCGTAAGAGTCAGAATGAAAGAGTGAGGAATTATTTTTCCAACACATGGTGCAATGACGGTGGTGGGTGTGTCGATAGGGTAATGCAGTTGATGGTCCCGTTAGAATGGTGCATAAACATACTCGTAGATGAAAATCGTAAGAATAGATCATCTAGAGCTAGAATTAGGTTACTGTAATCTAGAAATAAATTTTAAATTTGATAGAATTTTCCCAACACACGCACCTCCGAAACGACGGTCCTCTTGTCTCCGAGAAAGATGAACCGGTCGCAATCCGTGTCGCTGACGTCACACACGTTGAGAAAAGTTTCGTTATTCACACCCGTCTCCGCCTGTTCTCTCAACTGAGAGTCGTTCAGCAACTTGAGGGACGTGTGGTTCATCAGATCATCAACTACGCATGCGTAGTCGGGCTTGTATCCTCCGAAACTTAGAAGCATCAGACTCCATGCTATCTAGAAAAAAGTTTTATGTATATTCTCTAGATCTAAATTAACATAAATCTAAATACTATTATAAGGAAGGGAGAGGGGTGACCAGATGGCTCAAATGATAGAGCGTTGTTCTTCAGGTCGGAAAGTCCGTGCTTCGAATCCTACAGTTGGTTAAAAAATTAATTTCTCCGATTTCGACTCCTACTTCTTGAGTCGGTGTTTGTATAATGCGTCTGGTTGAGAGAGGGGTCTACTTCTTTCCGCCCCGTCAGACCTTTATCTTGAGGCCCGTTCACAACATAGCATGTACTGTGATGACTTTGGACGTTAAGCAACAAAACTCACAAACAATCAAACAGACATATAATTATACCAAAGGAGAACATTTTTTTATTTAAAGTCTAAGTGATCTATAACATTAATGTTTGTTTTGTTTCTTATGTTGCTTATCGGTCCGACGCAATGAAAAAAAAAAAAAAAAAAAAAAAGAAGTGGGGCCGCAATTTGCGATTACTGCTTCGCGGTAGAAACAAGAAGATAGTTGCCCAATCTGCTTGTTCTAGTCTGAGGGTAAATTATTCTAAAGCTAGTTTTTAAGCTCACCATAAACTTGATGCTGTAGACCCAGACAATCATGAGCACCTGGAAACGATGGAAGCCGCCGATCTCGTCAAAGATGTGCTCGATGGACGCCATGATGAGAGGCCCTGATTTACTGATCTCTTTGTCTCACAAGTCAGTTATACTCGTAACACAAGGGTAGACGGTAAGTTTCTGCTCCCTTTGTCTCACAAGCCAGTTATACTCGTAACACAAGGATAGACGGTAAGTTTCTTGTCTGTTGACGTTTTTGTCTCACAAGCTTCTCCTGCTATTCACAGAACTTATGTGTTTTGGGACGCCATTGTGACAGATTCTTGTCTAGTGAAGTCTTTGTCTCACAAGCCTATGCTACCCGGAACTCCAGGATTGGCGTTTTGTCCTCCTCTTCTGAAAAACTTTGTCTCTTTGTTTCACAAGTCTGATCCTACTAATAAAAATGTTTTCGATAAAAGCCATAATGATAGGCTCTGGTCTGTTGAGGTCTTTGTCTCACAAGTCTTTTCTACTCGTTACACGTGGATGGGTGATAAGTCCTCGTCTGTTGAGGTCTTTGTCTCACAAGTCTGTTCTACTCGTTATGGATGGGTGATAGGTCCTCGTCTGTTGAAGTCTTCGTCTCACAAGTATGTTCTACTCGTTACACATGGATGGGTGATAGGTCCTCGTCTGTTGAGGTCTTTGTCTCACAAGTCTGTTCTACTCGCTACACATGGATGGGTGATAGGTCCTCGTCTGTTCAGGTCTTCGTCTCACAAGTCTGTTCTACTCGCTACACATGGATGGGTGATAGGTCCTCGTCTGTTCAGGTCTTCGTCTCACAAGTCTGTTCTACTCGTTACACATGGATGGCTGATGTGTCCTCGTCTGTTTAGGTCTTTGTCTCACAAGTCTGTTCTACTCGTTACACATGGATGGGTGATAGGTCCTCGTCTGTTGAGGTCTTTGTCTCATGTATGTTCTTCTAACCTTGTGTACTATGGAAACCATGATGGTGAGTTGAAGTCTTTGTCTCCCAAGTCTGTTCTACTCGCTACACATAGATGGGTGATAGGTCCTAGTCTGTTGAAGTCTTCGTCTCACAAGTATGTTCTGCTCATTACACATGGATGGGTGATAGGTTCTCGTCTGTTGAGGTCTTCGTCTCACAAGTCTGTTCTACTCGCTACACATGGATGGGTGATAGGTCCTCGTCTGTTCAGGTCTTTGTCTCAAGTATGTTCTTCTAACCTTGTGTACTATAGAAACCATAATGGTAAGTTGAAGTCTTTGTCTCCCAAGTCGGTTTATACTAAACAAAAGATGAAAACTTTAACGATTGATACTGGTCTGTTGAGATCTTTGTTTTACAAGTCTTTTCTACACATCACACATCACAGCAGGTTGGTATCATCAGTGAGTCTGAATAAATCTGCAGTGATACTGGTCCATATATCTAATGGAAACAATGAAGTGGTGTGTTTCATTCAGATGCAGACAATATCACATGTAGTCAGATAACAATTAGTCTGATTATCTCATTTAAAACAAAGGGGCATAGATAATTTATTTTTCAACAGTATTTGACTTTTACATGCAGATATAAAAACATATTCCTAGAATAGAATGCAATTGTTATATTAATGGTAATTAAGTTTTTTTTTTAAATCAATAATATCACAAACTTCTAATTCTATGTTCTAAAATTAGGACCAGAAAAGAATGATTGAAACACCATTCGGAAAGTTTCTTGTGAAAGGTAGACCGTGGACTAAGGGTAGCTTGTTCTATTCAAAAGTATGCACAGTCAGGATTCTATGTTTAGTAAATAGTATCCAATGCTAAGTAATAGCTACCCTAAGCTCTCTCCAATTTGAACGTCTCCTAGTTCTAAAAAAATAAGCGTTGGGATAACGTAGAGGAAACTAGATGAAGCCTTATCTTAGACCTACGTAGCCAATGGGCGACCTTGACTAAGCGGCCAGATTATGTCATCAGTAATCCTAGCGTAGACCGCAAGCCCTGTATTGACTTCCACAGTGACAGAACCCCAGAGCGGGATAGTCGAGTTGAGTTGGTTTAAACATCCAACATCAGCCCTATATAAGCTATATTGTGGACAGACCCCAAGACTGACGTCTGACAATTTTATGTACTGCCACACACGAGGAAGAGCGGGGATAACATGATTCCTGTCTCAGCCGATCACATCAAACTGACACCGATCCAACCAGTACGGGGCGAAATCGCCAGGGCTCGAACCACGGACCTTTTTCATCGGAAGCCGATGTTCTACCCCAGGACCACTGCCCCCCTCCCCCCTCCAGAGCGTGCGACCATACAGAGACAGTGCAGGGATACCTGGACTCCTCTAGGTCTATCAGCCAGCCACATAAACCTGCCGCTGAAGATAGATAGATAGATCTCTGAAGTTCAGATCGGCCATCTTGTTCAGACAAGTATAAGAAAGCTACGCTGTTCAACATAAAGTTGGCAGCTCGCTTTCTTAAACCTGGCGTACATGGCTGGCGTTTGGACGTTTGGTGAGGTCTCCAGGTGGAATATCTAATGTCAAAATATCATTAATTTTTTCCAAGATACGCCACTCTGCTAACCTAGTGACGTTACAGTACCTATGCCACTTTTATCATGGTGTGCTGGAATTTCAAATTTGCGGGTAAAAGAAAGTGAAGCAATAAAAAAAAATAAAAAAACGTTGCGTCACATTCCAAACATAAAATATTTCTTTAATCAAAGATTATCTATTTGTTGTGTCCGTAAAATAAACTTTACAATCATACCGTATGAAGCAAAGCAAGCAGAAATAAAACCTTACACATCCTAAACCGAAATCATTCACCATATTATAGTGGGCTGTACTCCTTGAGCGAATCCGAGACTTGGTCTAATACATAATAGCTTATCTTCTACGATGAGCACATAGATCTTTATGACCGAAGCGTGTTAAAATTGTTGTTGTTGACGTGAGTAGAAATTGACGACAGAATAAAATTTCACTGGTAACACATGCAACAAAGTGAAACGACCACTTTTCCGTAGAAACGCACCAACAGTTTTCGGAGACAAGTCGGTTATGGATTTTTTTTTTAAATGTGAATTTTGCATGGCTGCGCTAAAAGTGTTTAAATGTTTAAATAGATATATTAGTTTCAGCATTACTTTTAAAAACCCATAAACCGATCTCTCTCAATGAATTCCACAGGATCTTGTTTCAGATCGATGACAGGAAAACTGTCAACTCAGTTGTAAAATGATCTATATCGTGCTTTAAGTTAGTAAAGAAAAAATAGATAGAACACTTCACTTGTGAATGTGAGGTGAAATAGTGTACACTGTATACAATTTCATAATATTACGCGAGTGGAGGATGGATTATTCAGACCATTAATATCATTCTATATACTGTTGAAGTCGGCGAGCACGCTAGGGGTACGAGGTACACATGTGATGTAAATATAGACGCCGGACTTGCCGTGCTTTTAGATGCTCTAGTCGGACGCCTAACTCTATGTCCTCGCTGTGCTTACTATAGTAACTCCAATGCCACAGGCTTCGATCATAGATCTAGTTCCGTGTGTTTAGAAAGGTCTAAAAGATCTGGTTACACAGCAGTTACCGCCCACGGTTGTTTTTGTTTTTTGTTTTGTTTTTGGTGACCTTGAGCTTTTAGAATTAAATTTGAGCTCATGACGCTGTAGGCGAGTTAGGCATAAATTATTGGTCATATTTCAGTATGCGTTTCGGTACCAATATAAGATATATGCCTGTATCTAAATCTGCTTGTCTCTGTTTGTTTATATGCCTGCATCTAAAATCTGTTTGCCTATGTTTGTTTATAATGTTTGTATCTAAAATTGATTGTCTCTGCTTGTTTATGTCTTGATCTATATCTGCTTGTCTCTGTTTTAGCACTGACTAAAGCCTAACGGAGTGATTTCCCCGTAAAGTGTAGAGCTATCTACGCACCACATTCTCAGTGTTATTTTGATTAGAATTGCTAATATAATGTTGGGTGGACCGCTTCAGCCAAGGTCACTGAGCTGACCGAGTTGATTTAAGTCCACCATCAGCACTTTAAAACCCATATTGTAGATGGACTCTGTAATATATTCATTGTTGAGATATTAGGCAATATTGGTAAAAGGGACATAACCATTGATATGCATGAAGCATAAGATAATTACTAGAGTTGTCTCACTTGAGTTGTGAGGAACTTGTGGATGTAAAAGATCGTAAAGGCAGAATAAAGAGGTAAACATGGAAGCTGGAGCTCGTTCTTGTCTATTCATGTATTGATAGACAGAACCTTTACAGACCCCAAGAATAACACCTGGCAACTTAACGTGCATCCACACAGAGACCGTGCTGGGATACCATTAATCTGTCCCAGCTGGTCACAGTATACCTACACCGAAACAACCAGTAGAAGATGAAAAAAAAATGAAATCGAGCAAATAGAGATTTAACCGGTAGTAAATTAATCCAAGGACATCGCGATTGGAAGATTAACGCTCTACCCCTTTATTCTGAAGGACCAGTATTCGCACCAACAAGTACTTAATAGCCAGAGGGTTTCTGTAGATAGAGTCACGTTATAGTCCTTTTTTTAAAGTTTACTTTTACTCGTAGTTTGGCACAAACATGTAACAATGTTGTCTGTATTATTTTAATGGCGTTTTCATGTAAAGAAAGACTAAGGTCGCTGTGCTATTGGTCCTTAAACATGTTTAGTTCTTTTGTGGCCTTGGAAATGTTAGAAAGAAAGAGCGATAGACACAGATAGGAACTTAGAGAGATAGAGACAGAGACTGAGAAAGAGAGAGAGATAGAGACAGAGACTGAAAGAGAGAGAGAGAGAGAGAGACTGAGAAAGAGAGAGAGATAGAGACAGAGAGAGAGAGACAGACAGACAGATAGACAGACAGACAGACAGACAGACAGAGACAGACAGACAGACAGACAGACAGACAGACAGACAAACAAACGAACAGAGACAACTACATACATTGCAGACAGGGAGACACTGAGATAATACGATATAGACGGAGAGGCAGAGAATTAATAAGGCAATGAGAGAGGATAAAAAAGATAGAAAGACAGTTGAGATAGATAGATAGATAGGGAGAGACGGGAAGAGAGAGAGAGAGAGAGAGAGAGAGAGAGAGAGAGAGAGAGAGAGAGAGAGAGAGAAAGAAAACGATGGAAAAGAAAGAGGTTTCTTCGACCAAAGGTTTATTATTTTTAAATACTGTGTGACTAAGATGTTTCGTATCACAGTTCCAAAAACTGAAAACTAGACCTTAGTGATAAATCATAAGTATGAGATATGTCTGCTTCACTCAAAGAAATCAAAATATAATTATTTTTGTCTTCACTCATCCTACTTAAGTCCTTAGTCTTGTTAACAGTAACACATTGACTTTGAGGTCACTACGGGAAACATTGTGGCATTAAAATAAAATACAGGGGAAAACCAATATGCCGGCTGATTTTAATTTAAGCCTCATAATTATAATAGCCCAATTACATGTCTGTGTTTAAACTTCCTTTATTATGTACACCCCCCCCAAAGAAAAAAATCAACAACAAAAAAACAACAACAAATAAAACAAAAAGCAAAACGGCTGAAAAGTTTAGGTTGTTGATATTAAATTAGCTTAAAAATTACTGATCAAAACTATTATACCCATATAGGACTCATATTTATACTCTCCCGATTACATGCATAATTATGTATAATGCTATGTATAAACTTCCTTGTTGGTTCAGTTGATTGGTGATATAAAAATAAACTACAGAGGAAAACCAAAATCTTTGATGATTTTAATAGGCCTCATAATTTTATTATTATCTCCCGGTTACATGACTATTGTTCTTTCTTTTTGTTTTTCTAATTATTGTTTTTGTTTTATGTGGTCCTTCTAATTATTGTTCTTTTTTGTTCTTCTTTTTCTAATTACTGTTCTTGTTTGTGTTGTCCTTCTTCTAATAATTGCTCGTTTTTGTTTTTCTTATCACTGTTATTTTTTGTTTTTGTTGTTCTTCCAATTATTGTTCTTCTTCCAATTATTGTTCTTTTTGTTGTTCTTCATCTAATTAATTTTCTTTTTTGTTTTTCTTCTAATTATTGTTATTTTTTAATTTTCTTCTAATTTTGTGTTTTTTGTTGTTCTTTTAATTTTTTTTCTTCTTCTAATTAACGTTCTTGTTATTGTTGTTGTTGTTCTAATTATTGCTCTTTTTTGTTCTTTTTTTCTGATTATTGTTCCTTTTGTTTTTCTCCTTCTAAAATTGTTTTTTGTTCTACTTCTTCTAACAATTCCTCTTTTTTGTCCTTCTTCTAACTATTGTTCCTGTTTGGTTCTTTTTCTTTTAACTAATGTTCTCGTTTTTATTGTTCTTCTTCTAATTATATGTTGCTGTTCTAATTATTTTTCCTGTTTTTGTTCTTGTTCATTCTTAGTGGAAGTGCCTGTATGTGTATGCGACCATTTGTAGATACATATAGAGATGTGTTTTCTTCATTATTAAAAAAATACTTGTCTTACAATGAATGTACAAATCAAGTAAACATTTTTTTTTAAATTTTAACACAAATACTTTTGTTAAGTAAAAAACGAATGCATGGCCAGTCAACGTTTCTTTTTTTTTTTTTTCATCTGTTCTTGCTATTGTCATTACTATAAATCATAATCTTAGCGTAATTTTACACCTATCCTTGGGGGGGGGGGGGGGAGGAGTTCGACTTGGGGTAGAACATTGGCATTGTACGCAGGAGGTCAGGTGTTCTAACTCCTCTCTGGCAACTCGTCCCCTCCTGGTTGGGTGGAAGTCAGTATAATATGATTGGCTAAGACAAGCAGTTCAGATCTCTTTGCACTGTCTCGTATGTAGCAGCTCGTAAAATTGTCAGATGTCAACCTTGAAAAATTGCTATTTACTAAAAATAAACATACAAAAATGGACAGATAAAAGAATATATAAATAATTAATAAGAAAATATAAAAATATCAACTACAACTCATCTTTCCCTTCTCAGATAAGATTTATTTAATGTCATAAAGAACTGCTACATGTAGTGGGTATTCGATACGATATACATGTATATATTATAATGTAACAACCTATAGAAGCTGTGAAATCACAATTAATCAGAAACGGAAATATAAAAAACAGACGAAACATTTTTTTCATTGCCTTTTACTAGAGAACAAAACTGAAAGAAATCTAAGTCGTGCGTCCAATACAAGGACTTAGATCCAATTCCAACTGCCCTTATAACAAGACAAAGTCTAAGTCATATGTTTTACACTAGGACTTTTGCATCACAGGACAAGACTCAAACTAGCCTAAGATAAGTGTTCAACACTTGGACTTAGATCCAACTATCCTTGTATCACATCAAGATGCCAGTTAAATACCGCCAAAAAGTGGAATATTTACAAACAAAATAGAAAAACAAGGTACACAAACTATATAAAAAAACAAAAACATAAAACGTCTAGGTTGTAGGCAATTATGAACATAAGTTTTAGATTTTTTGTATGGGGGGTTCTAGTTTGCTTTGTGTTTCAAGTTTGACTGTGTAGTTTTTTTCCTCTTTGTTCCCAAGTGAACTCAAAGAAAATGTTTTTTTTTTAACCAGTCTCTGAATGTAAAAATCCTCACACACATATGGAACTTCAATGTTACTTAGTTTGAAAAGTAGAAATGCCTGCAACACAAAAATCGTCTGGCGATATTCTCACATATTAGTAGAACGTAAGTATAGTATGCTATAAAAAAATAAGTACAATAGGAAAGCTAGTCGTTTTTACTCTCATAAATGCGTAGAACTCTTCACCACTGGGTTGACACCTGGTGGACAGATATCATAGTGTGTGTATTATATTTTGATACTTATTTAAATGAAAAATTAAATAGAACAAAATGAACGATACAGTAATAAAGTTGTTTAAAGATCTCCTGTAAAAAACAACATTAAAAATAATGTTATGAACAAAACTATCATGATATATTATGTATGTTTCACATCAATATTCTAGGTATACAAATGGTTAACATATTTTGTAAATATTATTTGCAGTGCACGTTACAAAGACAATGTTAGCCCATATTAATGTTATAGTCATAAATGTTATATTATAGAGAAAAACAAGGATTTAAAAAATATGTAAAAAAAAAAAAAAGAAACTGTGCTTTACGTCAAGAGATTGACTCCAATTTCTGACTCTCTTGAAAGCAACATGCAAACTGTTCTAATGAAAAAATGAGACAGATTATATGATCAATAAACTTTGTTCCACACATAGGAAGATTGGAAATAAGGCATATATATGGCCTGAACCACGGAGACAAAGTGTAGCTAGAGCGCAGATTACAGGGCCAGGACATTGACAAAAATTTAGAGGACCTACCTGATCCTGGGTTTTCAGTGACACATACCAACTCAAACAGACACACAAGCGCTCTAATACACAGATATCCATTCTCACACACTGAACAAAAAACAAAAGCCTCTAATCTACGAGAAAATAACAAAACAAGCCAAGACGTCACAAATTTTTACTAAGTGGAATGTAGTTAAAGCAAACATTTCAGTTTGGAATAGATAATACAAAATTAAATTATTTCATTGTAAAATATTTAACTATGTGGAATGTAGTTAATGCAAACATTTACATAAGTAGTATATAGTACTGAAAAAAATGTCATGGAAATGAAGTTAGGACAAACATACACATACGAATAAATTTTCGTAAAATAAATTTCTCACCACAGAATTTAATCATGTGGATCCTATTCAATATAGTAAAATAAAAATGTCATGGAAAAGAATGAAACAGAATGTAGGACAAAATCATTGTAGCAATTCTACTTGGCTTTAAAATGTTTTTGATTATATAATTTGTATAGGTGAATGGTTACACAGTGTTTGTGAATGATGCTTTCCATTGGTTATGTCTGTGAACGGTACAACTGGATACAAGTTACGATAATGAGGATTTTTTGTTCTTGTAACAATCAATAAATAGTTATACGGCAAAAGTTTTGCCAAACTCATTACAATTTTGGCTGTTCATTGGTTCCTTGCCCATTTTATATGGTGTCATATGAGTAAGTGTTAAATAATTACTAAAGGGGTACCATTTAACAATAAGTAATCATTGAAGAAATGTATTGTGAATGAATTATTTGATTTTGGGATATAGTTTTTATCATTAAAGAACCTTTAACTTTTTTCACTGATTGAAGGGTTGTCAAACAATTCCTTTGCGCCAAATCCGCCTCTCTTTTGTAAATTGACCTATCCTCATAGTGTTTGAATCCTCTCACAATACCAAGCCCCTTGTACCAAATCCACACCTCTGCTGTCTTTTCTAGTGTAAAAACCACCTCACATGCCCTCCCTTTACTCCTCCATCCAACGTAACTAGCCTCTGCTGCAAAGCGGCATATTTCTCCTAGTACCGCACCTAACACCCAATCCCCACCTCTGCTGTAAACTGTCTATTACCCCCTAACTACATGTCCTCCCGCCACTGGTAGTAGCCACTACTGCGGCTGACGTTGTGCGAGTGGTTGTAGTGATGGGGTTGCATCGCGCCCCCGTTCTGCTGAACCGCCGTGAACCGCGGCTGCAGCGCCCCCTGGTGGTGGTGGAAGCTGTTGTTGTGCTGGCTGCTGCTCAGGCTGGTGTTGTGGTAGCCGCTGCTGTTGTTGGCGTGGTGGATCGCGCTGAGCTTGTGGTTGCCGTGGCCGACGTCCTGCTCGTGCAGGAACTGCATCAGCTCGTCGTGCGTGTCCAGGATGTACACGTGGAACGGCGAGCCCGGGACGTCCACGTCAGACCATCTGCACAGGACAGACACGTACATATGGGATGCATAAAATCTTAAAGAGAATCGCCGTATAGGATCTCCCAGGGGAACCTAGGAGACGTTAAATACGGAGAGAGGGAGAGAATTCTCTCCCTCCCTCTATAGAGAGATCATAAAGAGAAGGAATTTTGGGGGGAGACATATATAGGAAGGCCAGATAGACAATCATAGAGAGAAGGAACTTTTAGGGGAGATATACAGATGGAGAAGATAGGTACAATCATAGAGAGAAGGATTTTTTAGGGGAGATATACAGAGGGAGAACAGATAGGTATAATCATAGAGAAGGATTTTTAGGAGAGATATACAGAGGGAGGACTAAGAACTATCATAGAAAGAAGAGAATTTTCAGAATAAAGTGATAGAGGGGAGACATAATAAAAAAGATAGAGAGGGGCTGTGAATTTAAGAGAACACATCGAGCTAGGGAGCTAGTATTCAGAGGATAGAGGATAGACTTAGAACTCCAAAAGTCTACGCTCTAACCCCAGTGATACCATGTTCACTGATCCAGGGAAACAAAGATTGAAAGTTCAGCAGATAAGACATTGAGAGAGCACTTGCTATCTTGCTACAGACTGATCTCACGTTAGTGATGTTTACTGATGGGGTAGTAGCGACACAGAATTTTGTTACAGACTTACCTGACGTTGATGATGTACTATCCAGTAGTGATGGGGTTGTACCGACACATAATTTTGTTACAGACTTACCTGACGTTGATGATGTACTATCCAGTACTGATGGGTTAGTACCAACACAGAATGTTGTTACAGGCTTACCTGACGTTGATGATGTACTGCCCAGTACTGATGGGTTAGTACCGACACAGAATGTTGTTACAGGCTTACCTGACGTTGATGTCCAGTACTGATGGGTTAGTACCGACAGAGAATTTTGTTACAGGCTTACCTGACATTGATGATGTATTGCCCGGTACTGGTGGGGTAGTACCGACACAGGATCTTGCGGTCTCTCTGGCTCTCACGGTACATCTCTACCTGGAAGGCTCCTGGCAAAGCAAAAACAGAATAAAACAAAGAAAAATGACTAAGGAAGGTTTAACATATCATTGATCATTAGCATGCATTTCTAAAGCAAGCATCCTAGTTACTTACTGCTATTCCCTTATAATATCAACATGCAAGAGCTACTTAGCTCGGACATATCAGCTTAAAAAAAGATGATTTTTAAAATTTATTTTTTCTACAAAATACAGGTATTAGCCTGCTTACACTTACAGCTATTAGTTTTAGAAGTATGATAGTGGGTTCTAAAATTTTGCATGATCGCCATGCCAATACTGCAGAGCTTGGTACTTCGCGGATAACTGGATGGCTGGGAATAATGCCCTCCCTACTTTATAAGGAAAGGATTTAAAACAAACTAACAAAAACTTATTCAAGTCATGTTTATGTCCTGAAACTCCAGTTACTCATACATAAAGCTTAAGTTAACCATTTTAGTTTTTCCTCTCTCAGAGCCATCTGAGCAGATCATTAGAAAGTCCTGTTCTGCTTTAAGCGAATTGATAGATTGGAAGGTTGACACGTTGATAATGATCTTCCTAAATCTGCCAATAAATTATCATGGCTTAGAGCCTTGTACGGCCTTGCACTTTATTCATTGAAGAACATGCTCAATTAGTGACACTTGCTTCAACTACAGAGATGCCCACATTAGCCTATTAATTACTGAATCATCATGATATTTTTACCATATGGGCACAATTATAATTCCATACCAATATCACATCTTGTCCTACTATACCATACCATATCATAATATATCATACCAAATCATGGCAAATCATGTCATCTATCGTTTTACAGCATATTCCATATCATATCAATGCTATTTCTACATGCCTCAGGGCAATATAGATTATATATAGGGACTGGAACCCACCTTTGGGCCCTCTGATTCTCACGGTGAGTTGACCAGCTCCCGCGCCACGCGTCTCCACGATAAACTCGCTGCGAAAGTCTGCCAGAATCCCGTGCTCTACCCCGTGGCCACTCACTCGTACCTTGGACGCGTCAGGCTGGGCGCTCACCTTGAACGCATACGGGCTGCCTGGAAAAAATAACCCAGCAGCGGTAACAAATGTGAGAAAAATATTTCATGTGCTATCATAGGGTTGTGTGTCAGAAAACTATGTTGCACATTATTGGTCATTTTATGACATCAATAAACTATCATGCACGTTATTGGTCATTTTATGACGTTATAATACTATCATGTACAGAATTGGTCATTTTATGGCGTCAGAAAAATAATATACACAAATTTGATAATTTTATGACATTTTTACAAACTATATTTTTCAGCACAAAAAACTGTTGTGTATCATTTTGTTACATGTGATACAAATGATAATAAAATAATCATATTAATGCTGTGTGTCAAAAAACTACCATGTGTTTCAACAAATACATCTATAGTCTTTTTCCAACAGCAGTTATGTGGTTACCTTGCACATGCACCCCGCCGTATTTGATCTGCAATACGTGGCGTCCCGTCTCCTGGGGTCGCACCACCAGTCTGTACGTTCCATCATGGTGGTCGCTCAGCTCACAGTAGGCCACCTGGCTAGGGCCCATGCAGTACGCAGTAAGCTCGCCTGGTTCAAACACAGCCGGTGGAAGGAGAATGAGTAAGTAACTGGCACAGTTTGAGGATGGTTAACTTTATGTTTAAAATAAGTGAATAAACAGAGCAGAGTAGGAGAACTTGAGATATCTGTGAGCAAAATTGTGCTGCAGAAGATGGAAAAAACATTATGCAATAGAGAGAGAGAGCGAGAGCTGCTTCCATGGTCACAAAACACAGCAAATCTTTGCGATATCTTTCATAACAAAAAAGACACATCGTGGATTCAGCAAACACTCTGTGTAAAAGTAAAAGGCTGTAGTCATATAGATCTGGACGGATCGTGGTTCACCATTCAGACTGAAAAAAAAATGGGTACAAAGTTGTGGATAAAAGACATGATGCTTATCGAATAAGAATAATTTATCTTTGTTGAACCACGGGCTGAGCATTAGCTAGATCCAGAGCTGAGGACAGAAATAGTAATTAATTATACAATATAACCAATTTAGTGAGAAACTCTACATGTTATTTTCATGATGGACAGCTGTGCAGGGCTGGGTCAGTTTACCAAGCTAACCTGGAGATGAAACACTTACTAGAAAAATGGCGAAAAAAACAACAACAACATAAAACAAAATTAGCAACAATATCTTTATCATCGTCAACAACAAAAACAAAAACATCGCCATCGTCATTTTCATTATGTCATCATCATCAACAGCAACACTAACATCACAACAATATCATGGTCAACAACTGTCACAAATCAGCATCACCTTCGTAACCAACAACAACATAAAACAAGAACAATGATATAGCGCATTTATAGCTCACAAAGTTCTAAGGGGGAAGTCCGCAAGGAAAATACCGTTGAGGAGAGACTGTCAGTGCTTAGTTTGTTTGTAATGTTAACATAAATGAAAGACGACCATGAAAGAGTGCTACCACAGAGAGAGGTAAGATTTTCTAGCACAATCTTATTTGTCAGGACATGAAATGAAAAAGAAATTGCTTGAAATAAAATAAAAATTAATCCTGTAGAAAGTCAGTTCTTTCATTCTAAATAATCTAGATCTAAGTGTTACATTGGAAACAAAACTAAACGAGTAGGCCTAAAAAGAAATAGATGATTATCAATTACAACGTTATGGAAAGGATGGTGTAGTTAGTGATCCTCTAGTAGGAATTATAGAGACAGTTGGTTACACCAGGTACATAGAGGTTATTAGGAAATAG
The DNA here is from genome assembly GCA_003991915.1 of Elysia chlorotica. Taxonomy (NCBI): domain Eukaryota; kingdom Metazoa; phylum Mollusca; class Gastropoda; family Plakobranchidae; genus Elysia; species Elysia chlorotica. The sequence continues at coordinate 45,538 of RQTK01000711.1, forward strand.
AAATATAACAGAAAGGGTTTACAGAAACAAGGGAGATTATCCTGGGTACATGAAGTTGATTTTGTAAGATACATGTAGATTTTACAAGAGACATATTCATGTGGATTTAGATATACGAGTATAAGGAAAAATTCTTTAAAAAAGGGTGGAGAATATCCTAAAGAAGGAAGGGAGAATATCCTAAAAAAGGAAATAGTAAATTGTACTTGTATGTAGATATTACGAAGAAAAGAAAATAGAAATAGGAGGGACCATATATACATAAACAATTATCATATCATTGATGAAGTTAACCATGTAAAATGGCATGCCACTTTATCTTTGAAGTAAGTTATACAACTGGGGGTAAGAAACAATAAGAGTATTGATTTATGATGTATGTACAAATTGCAAGAAATTAAAATAAATAAAACAAGAGAGATTAACTTATTCAAGAAATTGAAAAAAAATGTATTTTTAACAACTTTATCATAATCATGTAAAGCAAATGGGAAACCAATAAAGAGGATCAATTAAACCTTTTAAAAGTTATCGGGACAAAAGGATGAGTCGCATGTCATGATCATCAAGGTCTGCTCTAGAACCTGTACTTGATGAATAAATGAATCATAATGTAGTATTTTTTGAAACTAAAAAAAGCAATGCTTTCAATTTTTTAAAAGTTAACTATAGAAAAAAAAGAAAAATACAGACTCCGGTTGACCATGAAAACGAACCAACCAACCAAAAACGGTCGTACCTGGTCCCGCCTTTTTCGTGTCAATGCGGAAGTCGAGATTTTGTCCTAGCAGGCCCCCGCGCAGCCCCTCGCCAGTAATGACAACTCTGTCAGGATAGGACGCGCCGATTACGTTCACCTTGTACGGAGCTCCGCGAAGCTGTGGACAGAAAGAAAATGTAAGTTTAGATAAGATGAGATAAGATAGAACGATATAAGGTAGAATGAGATATGATAGAACGATATAAGGTAGAATGAGATAAGATAGAATGATATAAGGTAGAATGAGATATGGCAAGTGCCTGGGATGTCAACAATAACAATAATTCAAACACAACATGGTTTTCTCTCTCCCTTCCACCGCCTCCCTCTCACTATTTTCTCTCCCTCCCACTTCCTCCCTCTCCCCATTCTCTCTCCCTCCCTCCCTCCCTCACCCTCCCCTTCTCATTTGCTGCATGTTCTAGGAGATGTTGAGTAGGTACGCACCAGGGACGCCAACAGTTACATGAAAATCAACAACAACAACAACATGACTCTCTCTTTCTCCATCTCCAACCTGCCACTCGTTCCAGGAGATGTTGAGCATGTAGACGCAGGGGATGCCAACAACAAAAAAACAACAATAAAAAAACCACCCTTAATTGCAACAATATCCATAATAACGACAACAACAACAACAAAATGACTCTCTATGTGTGTGTCTCTCTCTCCCCCTCTCACCTGCCGCCCATTCCAGGAGATGTTGAGCAGGTAAGCGCCTGGGATGACAGGGATGTAGGTGCACCTGAACTTGCCACCTGCCATTCGTTCCAAGAGATGTTGAGCGGGTAGGCGCAGGAGATGCCAATAACAAAAAACAACAAAAATAACAAAAACACCATTAATTACAACAACATCCATAATAACGACAACAACAACAACAAAATGACTCTGTGAGTGTGTGTGTGTGTGGCTCTCTCTCCCCCTCTCACCTGCCGCAGATTGAGAGGGGAAGTGGGATAGAGAGTTAGACAGATAGAGAGGGGAAGAGAGATAGAGAGGGGAAGAGAGATTGAGAGGGGAAGAGAGATAGAGAGGAAGAGAGATAGAGAGGGGAAGAGAGATTGAGAGGGAAAGAGAAATAGAGAGGGGAAGACAGATTGAGAGGGGAAGTGGGATAGAGAGTTAGACAGATAGAGAGGGGAAGAGAGATAGAGAAGGGAAGAGAGATTGAGAGGGGAAGAGAGATAGAGAGTAAGAGAGATAGAGAGGGGAAGAGAGATAGGCAAGAAGAGATATAGAGAGTAAGAGAGATAGAGAGGGGAAGAGAGATTGAGAGGGGAAGAGAGATTAAGAGGGGAAGAGAGATAGAGAGAGGAAGAGAGATAGAGAGTAAGAGAGATAGAGAGGAGAAGAGAGATAGAGAGTAAGAGAGCTAGAGAGGGGAAGAGAGAAAGAGAGTTAGAGAGATAGAGAGGGGAAGACAGATAGAGAGGGGAAGAGAGATGGACAGGGGAAGAAAGATAGAAAGTATGAGAGATAGAGAGTAAGAGAGATAGAGAATAAGAGATATAGAGAGTAAAAGAGAGCTAGAGAGGGGAAGAGAGAAAGAGAGTTAGAGAGATAGAGAGGGGAAGACAGATAGAGAGGGGAAGAGAGATGGACAGGGGAAGAAAGATAGAAAGTATGAGAGATAGAGAGTAAGAGAGATAGAGAATAAGAGATATAGAGAGTAAGACAGATAGAGAGGGGAAGAGAGGAAGTGAGACAGAGTAAAAGAAATGGATATATATATATATGAAAGAAAAAAAGGTGATGAACATTTTATCAATGACAGTTAAACCTCTAGCATTTGTAAAAACAATACATGCGTTTGATACCTATTAATTACTTTAAAAAAATGAAAACAAAAAGTCAGCTCCGGATTAACCAAGAAAGAACATAATTGTTAAGTTTAGGACGTGTCACTTAATTAGACGTGTTTGTGCCAGGGTAAGTACATACAAGTATTAGTAATTAACAAAGCCCACCACAGCAAGCAGTTAAAACACTTAGCCTTGGCCAAAATAACACAAGCCACAACCAAAGAAAGAGGGCAACCAAAGCCAATTTATAAAAAAATATATCTACGTCAAAATATCTCTCTCAAAAGACAATTAATTTGTAAAGGATTGAACACCAATGAGTTTACGTCGATATGTTTATCATTTAGCACGAATGTTTTCCTCCTCAGACAACTTGAAAATTTCATCTTGGCACGTGATTCTCTAAGGATAGTTTTCAAAATGTCAGCGTTTTTTCAGTCTAGTCTCTACTTTTCTAAAGTTAGGCCTATTGTGTAACATTTTTTGGTGTTGTCCTGACCGTATTTATCCAAAGGTATTTATCACTAAATGTATACAGTTTTAGCAATTTGTTATTATTATTTTGGGGAGAGTCCAGTCTTATTTTCTTTCAAGCCAACATGTAAGTCCTTCAACTCAGTTAAATCGGTTTTGTCCTAGGACTACGCACTGTTTTTATCTCTGTGGGGTAAGATTGAAATCTCTGCACTAAACCAACGTTAGTCACTTTTTTATCGAACATTTGTTGGTATTAAAGTGAAAAATTTTACCGAATTAATAGTTGTTAAATAATCATGTGAGATTTAGATTAGTTGTGGAAACTTAAGATTTTATGCCCAGTAAAGACAAAAATTTAATTTCAAGACAGGGTTTTCCCTACACCGTAAGTTTCCCAAAACCATAAGTTTCATTTACACACAAAAAAGATTGTGGTTGTTTTAGTTTCATCCTCTATCCTCAAAAATACTGTTTTGAGAAACACAATAGTGGTAGGAAAAAAACAACCCAAAACAACAGCACTCAACAACTAACAACAACCATGTTAAACTTTTAATGCACTCTAAGAAGGGGAGATACCCACCTGAAAACAGGAACACTGCAGGTAGATGAGTAGGAAGGTGGATAGGTAGGTGGGTGGGTGGTTGGGTGGATGGGTGGTTGGGTGTCACAGCATGCACGGGAAGGTGGCGGGGTTAAATCGCATGAGCAAAGAAAATCAAATTCAAATAAGCGTTAAAATGGTGTCTTGATCATTAAAGGTTTGTTAAATTTGGCTTGATGGTTTATTTCTTTTTATGTGGGTGATTTAAAGCAATAAAAACGAGACAAAAAAGAACAGCAATTCAAACAAAAGCAATCCCAACACATATTTAAAAAATTAAAAAATAAAAATAACCAGTCTAAAGGAAGCCATGCAAAAGAACAGTGTTTAGCCATAAAACAGATTTATGCGAGGTAAAAACACTACTAGTACTTTTTAACAGCAAGCCACACATATTGATAACTTATACAACATATAGAAGGCAAATAATGAAAAAAATAATCAGTACCAAATATAAACATTGATTGAGTATGTAGCCAAAATTAATTTTTAAAATTTGTTTTTGCTGGAGCATTATAAAACGAGTAGAGTAATAAAATTTGTTATTTTGAAGTATACTTTTTAAAGATAAATCAGATAATGAATAGAATAGTATTTGTCTTTGTTAGTTCATCTATGTCCACAGGATTAACTGAACTAGAAGACTATTTTAAGTGTGAGTGCTTATTCATGTGACAAAAACAAAAAAGTTATGATGGGGAGATATAAATAATGCAAAATAGAATGGGAGGAGCTAAGTAGGGAGGATAGAAATCAATGAAGACAAAAGCTAAAAAGGTTTTGGGAGGGATGCAAAATAAAATTGAAAGTAATTCTAAGTAGAATGTGGAGAGAATCTATAAATAGAAAACGTAAACAGTGCAGCTGCCACGTTATTGGTAGGATTTAATCAATGAAATGTGAGGCAAACAGGGTGAATCAAGCACAAGTCCTTCATATTAATTCTGAGCTGTAACCCTCTGAGCATAGAAAAACTACTATATTTTGACCTTTTTTTCATTTTCAAACGAAACTAATTGTCTGTAGCTTTACAAAAAGATAGAGTTAATTTTTTTCAACCTTTAAAAGTGTTTTTTTTCTTCTTACTAAACACAAGGTAAACAACTCAGTGCATTTCGTCTTTCTAATTACATGTTAAATAACTACCCAAATCAAAATTTCGACTTGGGTTTGAATCACCCTGGTTGCTTCACAAATTACAAAAAAAAAAACCACAACAAAAACAACAAGCAAATAAAACAAGCACATACTCCAGCACAGTGCATAATGTGTTTGTCCACTTTGAAAAAGCATAATACTGAGTTAAGAAAAGCTGGGGCCAATGTTACACATAGATAGAAGTGTATCATTAATTATTGGCTGCTTTAAAAAAATGAAAATAAGACAAATTGTGCCATGAAAGAAAAGTGAAACAAGGAAGTGAACGGCGACTTGAGAAAATAATGGATTTTAGTGGTATTGGTTAATTGAATACAGGAGAGGAAAGAACGGCCTAATAGTACAAAGATATGACAAAATGAGACTAGTTACAAACCAGACTTGCTTTAGAAGGGAATACTTTAATACATGTTCTGACATGAAAATAATTTTTGTTGTTACGCTATTAATTAAATCACCTAGTTCACAAATTTTGACAGCTTTTTTTAAAATTTATGATTCTTGGTGATGTAGAACTAGAGGTCCATTAGGTGGCCACATATGAAACGCAACTTGGCTCATTTCGTGATATCTCTGTAAAATGTGATCTCAGAAACTTTCAGACAGATAGCCAGAGAGGATCTGTCTTGAGGCTTACTAAATGTTAAACTATGGGAGAAATATAAAAACAAAGGTCTAGACGAGGGCAGAACAGATTGTAAGTGTTACAGTCAAATCCGGACACTTATATTTATCAGAAAATGCCTATAATAATATAAGATTGAATTATTCCCAAGAAATGCCTATTTTGATCGGCCATATGAATTATTTGGGAATGAGTGAAATTTTAAAGGCATTTTCTGAGAATGACTAGTCTCAGTGTTCGATTGTAACATTATTAGATACCCAATCAAAGCTGACAGGTGATACCCTAGATACCTACACTGTCAAAATATCTAGCATTGGGTGGGAGTGTCTATACGCACTATAATATTTAGTGTATGTGATATCCTAGATACCTACACTGTCAAAAATATCTAGTATTGGGTGGGAGTGTCTATACGCACTATAATATTTAGTGTATAATATCACAATACACAATTTTGGTTGTACTCATTATAATATAGTGCAAAATGTGGACAAAAACACTTTAGATTATTATAAAGTGTTTGTGTCCAAATTTTGTAATATGCACTATATGTGTTTTTGACCACTAAAATTATTATTTGGTCGAGCCACTGAACAAAGTGAAATTCTCTCCTAGTCAAACGTTATCTAGGTCTCATGAAAGACTATATAGTGTGAAATAAAAAGTATTACGATAAAATTCGTTTCTTTTCATTAGATGGATAGAAAGACGATACTAATCATAAAAGTGCTTAAAGCCAAACTATGACATAAGCTCTAGCCTATGTTAAGTGCGTATAGACTCAGCCGCTCTAGGCGTGGACAGACAAGTCTACACTCAGTCCACCTGACAGGCCGCTGTAACACTACTACTCACCAGGCCCAGCCTGACTGCCGTCGATGTAAAACTCCGCCTCCTGCCTGATGGTGGCCTCCTTGAGCCCGTGTCCAGTCAGCCAGACCTTGCTGGGGTCAGCCACCCCGCTGGTGGCGTAGCCGATGTACGGCGAGTTGACCAGGGGGTGGTCTGACCAGTACAGGTTTAGGTAGTGGGTGCCTGGGGTTGGGTGAGAAAAGATAAATTATCACTCGTGGCCCTCTGTCTTTAATAGCTAGGTAAATTCTTTCTACCTGTCTTTACTAACCCATTATCTACATATGCAGTACAGGTTTAGGTAGTGGGTGCCTGGGGAGGGTGAGAAAAGATATCACTCGTGGTCCTCTGTCTTTAATAGCTAGGTAAATTCTTTCTACCCATCTTTACTAACCCATTATCTACATATGCAGTACAGGTTTAGGTAGTGGGTGCCTGTGGGGGGGGGGGAGTGGGAGAAAAGATAATTATCACTCGTGGCCCTCTGTCTTTAATAGCTAGGTAAATTCTTTCTTCCCGCTTCTATTGCCCCATTATCTACCTATATTTTGCTCTTTTGCTCTTTATCTCTCTGCCTCCCTCCTTGTTCTACCTCTCGTGTCCCTCTTACCCCCTCTTCTTTTCTATACTTTCTTCTCTGGGAGTGAAGCCCACTGTACTTTTGTCTTTGTCTTCTTAATATCTCTCCCTTCTTCCTGCTCCTCTCTGCTTCTATCTCCCTCCCTCCTAAACTTCCTCTCTGGAGGTCAAGTCCACTGTAATCTTCCCCATGGGCTAATAGTAATAATCCCTCTCTTCCTCCCTCCTTGCCTTCCTCTCTGGGAGTGAAAACCACTGTACTCTTCCCCTTGTGCTTATATAACCCCCACTCTCTCCTCAGACTCTCTCCCTCACTCCCTACCTTCCTCCTTGGGCGTAAAGACGACTGTGCTCTTCTCCTTGTCTTCTTATCTCCCCCTTCCTCCTGCTCCTCTCTGCCTCTATCTCCCTCCCTCCTTGCCTTCCTCTCTGAGAGTGAAAACCACTGTACTTTTCCCATTGTGCTTATATAATCCCTCCCTTTCTCCTCTACCTCCCTCCCTCCTCCTCTACCTCACTCCCTACCTTCCTCACTGGGGGTGAAGACCACTGTGCTCTTCCCCTTGTGCTCGTCATCAACTTGGACTGGGAGGAAAGAGCTGGGACTTTTCACCTCGGCTCGCAACTGGCCTGAGAGACAAAGAATTCATTGGTTAATTGTACAAAAAATATCCTTAAAATAGATAGATAGATAGATAGATAGATAGATAGATAGATAGATAGATAGATAGATAGATAGATAAATAGATAGATAGATAGATATATAGATAGATAGATAGATAGATAGATAGATAGATAGATAGATAGATAGATAGATAGATAGGTAGATAAATAGATAGATAGGTAGATAGATAGATAGCTAAGAAAGGACGAAACAGAGTTCTACAAAGTCTGGAATGAAGAATCTATTTTTGGAACGTCTAAAGAAAGAAGATAACATTAAAGTGTATGTCCACTAAAAATACTTGTTTAGCATCAATCAAGGCAAGAACAAAAAGGTAAAACAATCTTTCACTATCTAAGGATTTCTGTATTTGGCATTTTATTTAGTCTGCCCATGGATAAATGGATAACCAAACAGATAGATAATCGGTAAACATACAGATAGACAAAAGGTCACATTATTGATAATACTCTGCATTTCTAATCATCTTCTTCACCCCCTCCTGACTCTCTCTCTCTATCTCTCTCTTCCCTTACTCATTCTCTCCATCTTCTTCCTCCCCTCTCTCTCACTCACCAGGACCAGCCTCCGATGTTTTGAAGGTGGTCCTCTCATCTCTCTCCTCTTTCTCTTCTCTATCCTGCCTATCCTTCCCCTTTCTCTCTAGCCCCCCTCTCTCTATTTCCCTGTCTATCCTCCTTCTCTCTCTATCTCACCCTTCCTTTCAGTCCTCTCTCTCTCTCTCACTCACCTGGACCGGCCTCTGACGTGTCAAACGGAATCCTCTTCTCCTCGCCCACCACGAGATGAATGCGCTCGCTGCCATCCATGTAGTGTTGCCAACCACCCACGACCTTCACCTTGCGAGAGTCAACCACCTTCGGGTAGAAGGGGCTGCCTGTTTAAACAGAGATAGAAAAAACTTGTTAGGAAGTGAGGCCACGAACTTATAACATGAAATGACGCTTCCTCCCCCCTTCTTACCCTGGTATTTTAAACGTAACTAAATGCCATAGAAAAGCTTTGAGACATTTAGGGATTGAGAAGGTTCCACAAAAAGGAATTGTAATTAACAATGGTTCTGACACCACCAATAAAACTGCCAATGGTAAAAATGTAAAGTTAAGAAATTTTAGCCACACCAACCATCTTAAAGGATTTAAGAAACATACTGTGGAGTCAAAGGCTGAAGGCTGAAAAGTTTGAGGCAGAACAACAAGAAGATGGATACTTGATATGGTTATAATAGGACTGATCTGAAACAACAAGAACAACAGTTTCAACAACAGCAAGAAAAAAGAAAAAACAAACAAACAGCAACAACAACACCAGCAACAACAACAACAACAACAACAACAACAACAACAACTAAAATAACATCAAAAACAAAAAAAAACAGAATAGCAGCATATCGAGAAACGGTTCGTAAGAGTGTTCGAGAAGCAATGCCCGCAAAGAAGACAAGCTCATGGGGAAAAAAAGGTATTAACCTCCAACCTCTAACCTTTAACTTCTAACCTCTAACTTCGGGCCACTTACTTGCTGCCTCTAACTTCTACTCTTTAACCTCTGCCCTCTACCCTCTAACCCCTGTAACCTCTAAGTATGACCGCCTGGACGACCCTGACCTGGGATCTCCTTGCCGTTCCACTTGACGTGGATGCTGAACAGCCCGACCTCCACAGGGATGTACGTGACCTTGAACTGACCGTCAGGCATTGGGTCGATGGAGCACTTGGCGATGGCGTTGGGGCCTGGGGAATTTGAGAGAAATAGAGGGAAAGGGGGGAGGGGGGCAGTTACAGGGAGAAATTAGGTGAATGGTGGTTCTCTTTTTCTTTCTTTCTTTCTATCTTACTCGTTTTTCTTTTTTTCTTCTTCTTCTTCTTCTTCTTCTTCTTCTTCTTCTTCTTCTTCTTCTTCTTCTTCTTCTTCTTCTTCTTCTTCTTCTTCTTCTTCTTCTTCTTCTTCTTCTTCTTCTTCTTCTTCTTCTTCTTCTTCTTCTTCTTCTTCTTCTTCTTCTTTTACTTCTACTTTTTCTCTAGGTCTCTCTTTTTCAGTAGTATCCTCTGTCTGTCTGAATGCCTATATGTCTCTCTCTCTCTCTCTCTCTCTCTCTTTCTCTCTTTCCTTCTTACTCTCTCTATTCATCTATCTATCTATCTATCTATCTATCTATCTATCTATCTATCTATCTATCTATCTATCTATCTATCTATCTATCTATCTATCTATCTATCTATCTATCTATCTATCTATCTATCTATCTATCTATCTATCTATCTTTCTCTCTATCTTTCTCTCTCTAGGTTTAACATCCCCTCCGATTTTTCTTGGGGTTCCTCTATGACGACAGTGAAGGTTGTTTTGATTTTAACCCAGTATAATATGTATAAAAATCGGGGGCAAAAACTGAAAACATTGAGAAAACGTATGCGGTGCCTATGACAAAAAAAATCAAAATTATTTAGACTATTTTCTTATATTTCTGTCATGATGAATAAATAAAAAAATCACATTGGTTCTGAAAATCTGTCAAAAATTCACCAAGGAAAAAAAAGTATAATTTAGGTGATCGCAAATTTCAATTTACCAAGTCACTGCTAATTTAAGATTGGAGTAAAAAACATTTTCCACCTAGGTAATTAAGTCTAGGATCATTGTTGTGTAGAACAAACTAACCCACCCCCCAATCTTCCTGAACGCCTTAAAAATGATATATGTACACTTCATATCCCCCAATTGTGTACTCACCATCCACCTGCACGCTTGGCTCGCCCTTCATCCCCCTGGCGTCGATGATGAAGGTTGCCGGTTTGTCCTCCTCTCCCTTGTGGAGCCCATCACCGTGTGCGGAGGGCAGCGCCCCCTCGGAGATTTCCTGGTGGAAGGGACTGCCTGTAGACAGAGAGGAGGGGGGGGGGGAAGGTGGAAATCAGTCATCAAAGCCTGGTGATTGTAATAGTAGCAGTAGTAGTATTAGTAGTAGTAGTAGTAGTAGTAGTAGTAGTAGTAGTAGTAGTAGTAGTAGTAGTAGTAGTAGTAGTAGTAGTAGCAGTAGAGAGAGAGAGACACAGAGAGAGAGAGAGAGAGATAGACAGAGAGAGAGACAGAGAGAGACAGAGAGGGAGAGAAAGAACAGAAAAAAGAGAGTGAAAGTGAGTGTGAGAGAGAGAAAGTCAGAGATACAGAGACAGGATCAAACCGAGTCCCTGCTATAGGTTTCGCTGACTTCAGGAGATTACCGGGAGATGTCCCCTCACAACACAGTTTACTGGTTCAGACAGCCATGTGTGAAATTGTTCCATGATCTCAATCTCTCTCTTCTCTCTATCTCTCCCGATCCCTCTTTCTTCTCTCTCTCCATTTATATCTCCCTTTCTCTCTTTCTTCTATCTTTCTCTCTTTCTTCTTTCTTTCCCTCTCTCATCCCCTCTCTCCCTTTCTTCTCTCTTTCTTCTCTCTTTCACCCCCTCTCTACCTTTACCTCTTTCTTCTCTCTCTCTTTGTCTCTCAGTATCATGTGATCATCTGAGACAGGACTCCAGGTACCGTGTGTGGCAGCACATAAAACTGGCAGACGTCAGTGTTGAGATCCGCCACAATATAGCATCTATAGTGCTGACGTTGAACGATAAGCTGCCAAATCAACTTTACTAACTCGCTCTTCCTCCCCCTGTCTCTCTCTTTCTCTTTATCCCTCTCCCTCCCTCCAGCCCTTTCTCTCTTTCTCTCTCTCTCTCTCTCTCTCTCTCTCTCTCTCTCTCTCTCCCCCTCTCTCTCTTTCTCTTTCTCTCTCTCTCTCTCTCTCTCTCTCTCTCCATCCCTCCAGCCCTTTCTCTCTCTCTCTCTCTCTCTCTCTCTCTCTCTCTCTCCAAGTGTACCCATGCCCTAGCAGAGGGAATCCCCCTTGATCCCTTTAGACTGCTTAACACCAGGGGATTAGACACGGTCGCTAAATCCCCGAGGCCTCTCGTGAAGGGAGAGTCCAGCGCGCTCAGAGCCCTCGGCGCCTCTAGTTAAACAGCCAGCGAAACAAAGTTAGCAACACAGCAAATAGCACATACAGAGTACAGAAGAAAAAAACAAAGGACACAACAAACGAGTTAATTGGTCGTCAAAAAGAACACATAAAGATAGAGTCTGGTAAAAAAGAGATCACAAAATAATTATCAAGCTAAATAATCGTTTAAAAAAAAACCCAGACGAGATGCAAAAACAACAACAAAAAATCCAACAAAAAAAAACAAAAACAAAAAAAACTCAAAGAAAAACAAAAAACGAAAACGAAAACAAAAACAAACATGTAACAGACAAGAAAACAGTGTCAATACTTGAGCGAGGTTCAAACGTTAGAATGTTGACACTGTATGGCTCGTTCTCTAAGGTTACACATCCGCTTTCTCATCCTTACACAACGCCGTCAAATATCTTAGGGTGACTAACAAACACCGAAAAAAGAAGTACTAGAAATTATGCTAGTCAGACCCCTAGAACTACTTACATAATAGAAATAACAAAAACTATCCTGAACAGGCCTATTATACATTAAACACTATTTTACTGACATAGAAAAACCATAAACTATACCTGGTACCTATGAATACTGAAACGAGAGAAACAACGTCAACTGTGAAACGAGAGAAACAACGTCAACTGTGAAACGAGATAAACAACGTCAACTGTGAAACGGGAGAAACAACGTCAACTGTGAAACGAGAGAAACAACGTCAACTGTGAAACGAGAGAAACAACGTCAACTGTGAAACGAGAGAAACAACGTCAACTGAAAAACGAGATAAATAACGTCAACTGTGAAACGAGAGAAACAACGTCAACTGAGAAACGAGAGAAACAACGTCAACTGTGAAAGCAGAGAAATAACGTCAACTGTGAAACAAGAGAAACAACGTCAACTGAGAAACGAGAGAAACAACGTCAACTGTGAAAGCAGAGAAATAACGTCAACTGAGAAACAAGAGAAACAACGTCAACTGAGAAACGAGAGAAATAACGTCAACTGAGAAACGAGAGAAACAACGTCTACTGAGAAACAAGAGAAAAATCGTCAACTGTGAAACGAGAGAAACAACGTCAACTTTGAAACGAGAGAAACAACGTCAACTGTGAAACGAGAGAAATAACGTCAACTGTGAAACGAGAGAAATATCGTCAACTGTGAAACGAGAGAAACAACGTCAACTGTGAAACGAGAGAAATAACGTCAACTGTGAACGAGAGAAATAACGTCAACTGTGAAACGAGAGAAATAACTTCAACTGTGAAACGAGAGAAATAACGTCAACTGTGAAACGAGAGAACTAACATCAACAATGTAAGACATACTTGAAATCTTTAAACAAGAAACATACCATACAAGATGTAAAACACCTAGAAATACTTAAACGAGAGAAATACGATAAAATTTGTCAGGTACGCCTAAATATACAATGAAACTCTGAAACACCTAGTAATTTTTATACTTAAACGTGAGAAATAAACTATTATAGACTGACCTAGAAACAGCCAATCAACAGAAATATTATAAAGCATATCAGTCACACGTAGAAATTAATTCAAGTGAAATCGCATCGCTTGTTACTATTGTCCACTTGGTGAATACGTCAACCTTTCGGTCGTCCCTTCATCTTTAACATATGAGCATTTTTTGAATCCAAGACCAATAAAAAAATAAAAAAAAATCAATAAGAATAGAATAGTAGAGTTGTGTCAGGACATAGTGTCTTAAACTACAAACTTGGAGAGCTGATTACACGGGTTTGAATCAAGCCATTAATGTTCTCAATCGGTAGTTTGCACTATTTGGTTCCACGTAACGTTAAAGATGTGAAATCACTAAAGTAAGTACAACGTAGCGGTACTTTACAACTCGGCGTAAGAATATATGCGAATAAGAAAGCTTACGATGAGTCGTAAGCTACTGCCACGTTGTAGTTACGGTTTTAGAACAGTGAAAACGTCAACCTTAACAGTCACCCACCATCTGGAGGTAGACGCCTCTGCCGCCATTGTGGCTGAGACTTCTGCTCCGTCACACCTTCTGGTCCCGAACTATCAGTCCAGAAATAGCCGGTCCGGGAATATCCGATTGGGAAATATCCAGTCTAGAAATAGCCGGCCTGGAAATATCCGGTGGAATCACGACGTAAAGGTGCGAAACCTCCGAGGCCTCGGACGCATTATCCGAGGCGTTATCGTCGAGGGCTGCGGAGTCGTGCATGTCCCCGTCACGCGGCGAGTGGGTCTGTGACAAGTCCCCATAACGCGGGGAGAGCTGCGTCTGTTGCTTCTTGCTGTAGACCGGTTGGTGCACTTGTTTGTGGCTGCTCACGCGGTACAGAGGTCGGATGTTGCTGCTGCTGCTGATGTTGCTGCTGTTGTGGCCAGATCGCCCGCGGTCCAGCGTGTGAGACCGCGACAGCCTGGCCTGTACCGTACCGGAGGCCGCGCCAGAGCGGAGGGAGACGGTACGCGTCACGCCAGACCGACGCTCTGTGTGCTGCTGGCGGTGAGAATAGCGGTGAGGATATTGCTGCTGTTGCTGTTGTTGCTGTTGGTGATAATGATGAGGAAGATTATGCTGGCTGTGGTGGTTGTGGTGGTTGTGGACAGTGGCGGTGAACACGGACGTGCCTGGGGGCGTGACTGGACGCTCTAGACCAGACAGCCTGGACGGAGACTGGCGCCGGTGCAGGACAGTTCGCACCGGGGAAACCCGATCCGGGGAGTGGACCCGGCTGGACCTGCTGCTACCACCACTAGCACTGAAACTGAAGTCACTGAACCCGCCACCATCACCACCACCACCACCACCTCCAACAGCAGCAGCACCACTACTGCTGCTACCACTACCGCCACTGAAGGCCGTGAAGCTGCTTCCTCTAGACCTGACCACGGTGACTGGGCGGGGCGCCGAGCCCTCCCCGGTGAAGATAAAGTACGTGTCGTTCCCCTGGGCGCGGCTGTCTCGTATCGCCGCCGAGGCGGGAACCTGTGCCGAGGGCACCTCCACAGCGCCCAGCCCGCGAGTCTTGGAGCCCACGTTGACGGAGACCGTGTGGTAGCCGGCGGTCAGCAGCGGGTCTCCGGCCACGAGCGACTGGTACATGCGCTGGTCAAAGCTGTAGTCTGCGGAGTTGGAGGTCTGGACATGTGTCGCGTCATCGCCATGGTAGACAGTTTCCAGGGTCTCGTCTCCAAAGCTCATGTTGTTGCTGATGCTTGCGTTCAAGGAGAAGTTGGAGGCCGACCAGTCGCCGCTGCTGAAATCACGGCGGGTGGGCTGGGCTCTGGACGTCTGGTGGAGGGACGAGGCGCGGCGAGGGCTGGCCCGGGTTGTGTTCTGAGTGTCACGCCGACGAGGGCTATCAACCAGAGACGATCGCCCGCCCACATCGCTGGAGGCGCGGGTTCGATTCAAGGCGTGGACCAGATCCGGTTCTGAGTATGTGATCTTGCCTTGGTGTTTGAGACCCGTCCCCGTGATGTGTATGGTGGTCACGTGACTAGCGTCCATGCTGGCGTTGAGTCTGCGAACTACCGCGACATCTCGCGGTGAGAAATCTCTTGCTCCCCCGAGAGTTTTCATCGGGGGGTTCTTCTCCCGACCCCTCACCTCGGCGGAGCTGTGCTGTGGAGAAACTGAGACAAACTTGCTCTGGTCCGAGGGTCTGGCGAGGTTGCCCCGCGCCCACGAGAGCGAGTGTTGTGTGGCGGCGGTCACTGGTTGCACACGTCTAGTCACTGGCTGTATTCGATCAGTCGTTGGCTGAAAACGTTTCTCCTCTCTTTGACTTGACTGTCGCGAGACGTTTTCGTCCTTACTTCCAGTAACAAATGACGTGCTCTCCTCATCAAACGTCGCCTGTTCCTCTGCCCCGGACGTCCTGCCCTCGGAGTAAATGGTGTCCAGTAGCCCGTCACTGCTGCTGCTGAGGTAGTTGTTACTGGAGTCCTCAGTAGAGCTGAGCTGTTCCGCCTCGTACGAGCTGACAGGACTCGCGCCTTTGGGCGGACTCAGCAGCGCCGAGTGGTTGTAGATCAGTTTGGCCGACGCTCGCTTCCCGTAGGTATCCATAGTTGGTCTCGTGGCCACACTTCCACTTTGCGCGCGCACGAAATTACCCCCCTTTGACTGAGATTTGTCCCACTGTGTTGGTGAGACGGAATTCCTCTGGCTGGGATTAGCGGACGAGGCTAGGGGATTAGGATTATCCTCGTGGTCAGACACGGGCGAATGAATTTCGACCTGAGGCGTCGCGTTCGACATAGCCTCGCGTTTTTTCAGCACACGTACTACGTTCTCGCTGTGTACCGGTCCGTGTCCGCTGCCAGACGTCTCTCCCCCGCTCCCCTTCTCGCCCTCGCTCCCGCCTCTTTTGATTATCCTATCGCTCTCCGTTTTGCTAACCAGGTGCCGCTCTAACATGCTCAGAAGTGACTTGTTGACAAACACGTTATGCACGTTCTCAGATGACCTAGATATTGGGCGGGCAGCTCCAGCCCGCGTCGCGTCGTCCGCCTGTTGTTTTCTCAGCGCGTCCGCCCTGTCTTCCCGCATGCTCTGAGTTCGAGTCGCCTCGCTGCGCTTCTCGAGCACGACCGACAACTCCCGAACGACTTCCGTGTATTTCTTGGACGCGACGTTCCGCCTGGTCCGCCCGAAGATTGGGAGAACAACCACGTCAGAGTCGCTGGCAGACTCGGGCCTCCTCTCAGAGTCAGTACTCGCCGCACCCTCGGTCTCGCCTGCAGTGAGCGACGCAGACACAGAGTTCACGAGTTCCACGTCGCTGGCGGCAGAGTCGGGCTCTGTATCTGACATCACTCGCTCGCTGAGCTCTCCTGCCGAGAGGGAGTCTGGTGTAAGGTGTTCTACTCGCGTCTTGGCCGCCTCAGTGGCTAGCGCTCTCGCCTTGTTCACTGTGGCGTAGATCGGCTCCTCACTCACCGATACCTCGGGGGTCGCGTCTCTCTCAGTAGTGTTCAAATCCCCTCGCACCCTGAGTGTGCTAGACTCCGACGCTATCGCGGCGCCACCAGTGTGAAGACTTGAGAAGGTGGCGTATGGCTGAACATCATCGTCAAGTTCCTCATAGTCTAAAGGTTTATCACCAGTGCCCAATACTTCCGAAGGCTCGTCGAGTTCTCTACCACCGCGACCACTTGTTGGGGCGTCAGAGCTAGAAGGGGCTGGAGCGACGTCGCGCTCACTCAGATGAAAGTATCTGTAGCCACTACGTGTGGTTTCCCCATGGGAGGAGACACCATCCTCCACATCATCCTTCAGACTATCCCCAGACGGGATCCCACTGTGCCCCGAGACAGGGGTCTGTCTGTGCTGCCTGTTGCCCATGCTCTCCCCGCCCAGAGTGGTCGGCCGGGCGCCCAGCGAGTGATCGGACAGACTGTCAGCCGAGATGTAGATTCCATTCGCCTCACTCGCTCTACTCGCCTCACTGTCTCCCCTCGCCTCACTCGCTCTACTCGCCTCACTGTCTCCCCTCGCCTCACTCGCTCTACTCGCCTCACTGTCTCCCCTCGCCTCACTCGCTCTACTCGCTTCACTGTCCTCCCTCGCCCCAGCCACGCCAGCGCTACCACCATCGCTTCCCGCCCCACTCTCGCCGCCGCTCAGCGCAGGGGAAACTGGGCTAAAGTCCGAGGCCGCGCCGCTGCGCCTGCTGTCAGGAGATAACTCGCGCGAAAAAGCCCCCTCGCCTCCGCTCTCTGAGTGGCCGCTTTGATCTCGTCCCAGACTGTCGGGAGGGGGAGGACTTACCTTTCCCGCCTCGTCCCCCCTGACTTGTCGCGCGCTTACCGCGTTGTCAACACTACCTGCGTTTTGAGGATCGCTCTGTGTAAAATTAAACAGACCATTGTATGTTGAAGCCCTCACGTCTAATGTTTTGTCTTTCTCAGCCCTATCGTACAAATTATCCTCAGCCTCGCCTTGCGCCTCGCCCTCCAATTGTCAATCCTCGAACCAGACACCCTCGCTCGGTCCTCCTCATCTCCGGACACACACGAGGCCTCTGGTGAAGGACTCTCGCCCCCGCAACTTTCTCGGATTCTCTCCTTCTCCTGTCTTCCTTCCACACCCTCTTCTCTAAACCCGTCTTCCCTCTCGTCCTTTACACTTTGCCTATCAATGCTTTCCACCTTCTCTAAACTTTCCACTTTAATCGTATCTCCTAAGTTATTTACACTAATTTCTTGTTCTAAACTGTCCACATTTACCTCGTCTCCTAAATTTCCATCACGAATCTTTCGCCCCTGAACCGGGCTCGAATGTAGAACTGCACTCGATTCGCTACTACTCGCCACACGAGTATCGTCCATCTCGTTGCCTCCTTCCTCGTGTAGAATGTCTGTCCGTTCACTGTCGCTGGGCGACTCGACTACTTCATCCTTGGATCCGTAGTACCGAGCCCTCTGCACCTCACTCGGTTCGCTGTCCATACCCGACACTCGGTTGTATCGCCTCGCCTCTCGCGAGAAGCTCGCAGACTCGTCAGACTCGCTCAAGGTCGTCGGAGGCGACATCTGGTTCCCTCGCATCGTCGGCTCGACTGGCGCTGTTTCGCCAGTACTTTTCTTTTTTGTCTTCGAGGCTTTAAACTCGTGGATAAGTTTCGGAGTCCGAGGGGAGTCATCACCAGAACGCCCGTCTGCCTGACGCACCTTGTTGCCACCAACGAGACCGTTCTGGCGAGGGCTGGGCGAAACCGAGTACTCATTCTTCTGACCAGAGCCGGACTGCGGCCTTCCAGCCCGGGGAGTGACTAGTCCAGACTTGACCGCTCCGTCCACTCGCGGACTCTGGCCGACAGCTACTGTCCGAGGCGTGCCAGGGGTGCGAGGGGTGCGAGGGGTGCGGGGCGTTCGGGGCGTGTGTAGCGTGGAGCCCGAGCCGAACTCGCTGCCGTCACTGACGAGCGAGTCGTCCACGCTGAACTGGCTCAGGTAGGCCTGGAGGTCGTCCAGAACAGTGTCTGGTCCTTCCAGGACGCTCATCGTGGCCGCGGGATACCAGGACACGTCAGTGCTCCATGTGATGGTGGGGATTTCACGTCAGAGTTCAAGGGTGACCTCAGATCTAGCGCTGAATGCTTGAAGTTTGAGTTTCTTTTTACCAGCACGTCAGCACAATATCGGCTACGCTGTGACCATGATGTCTTAAGACAACTAATACATTACAATAGTAGCAACACTGGCGCTGAATGCTTGGTGTTTGAGTTCATTTTTTAACCAGCACGTCAGCACAATATTTGTCACGCTGTGGCCACGTTGTCTTAAGACAGTTAATACATTACACTAGTAGCAACACCAGCATCAGGCCAAGACGACATTATGATTCTGTGATAGGCCAGGCCTACTTGTATGGGAATAAACATTGTCTTTTTCTGTCTCTCCTTGTCACAAACAATGTCTGCCTTCCACAGTAACTAAGACATGCTTTCGTTGTCACATATCAATGTGTCACATTAGACACCAGTATTGTTCCAACTGCTGTATCATCCTAAGATAGCCATGGTCCGTCGAATTTATAAACAGCACTAAGTCAATGCCTGTTGTAACGATACAATGAGAATTCGCAAACTAGTATGACTCACAAGCACAGCTTAATTACAACTCCATAAGTGTCTCGTGTCGTGGAATCTCTTACTAAAGCCTAACAAAAAAAACCCAACTCACATTATATTAACACGGCCAATGTTAAACGACGCATTATTTTTAATCTCCACCAATGTAGCATGCCGCACTATTTGAACTGCATCAATATGAATAGGTGCACGTTTTAAACCTGAAAACAGTTCTTAATTTAATTCTAAATTTCAACGATTCGCACGGTTAATAAATTAGAATGTAAAATGAGAATTTCAAGTACAAGCAAACTATAAGGATTGTTAAAAAAAAGATAGGCAGGCAGAGATAGAAAAAAAATTATGGACATAGATAAACGTATATGTCGAAACATAGAAAGGAGGATTGATAAAAGTATATTGATAAATCAATAGGCAGACAGACCGACAGACAGACAGACAGACAGACAGACGGACGGACGGACGGATAGATAGATAGATAGATAGATAGATAGATAGATAGATAGATAGATAGATAGATAGATAGATAGATAGATAGATAGATAGATAGATAGATAGATAGATAGATAGATAGATAGATAGATAGATAGATAGATAGATAGATAGATAGATAGATAGATAGATAGGTAGGGAGGGAGGGAGGGAGGTGGATATTAAAAAAAATAGGTAAGTAGATAAATAGGAAGGGAGGGAGATAGAAGGTTATACATGTAATTATATATAGAGAGAAATAAAGACGGACCGGAGTGAACGAGCCGACCTTCTACCATAATTATAAATTTTCGGACGTGACAGAGAGACAAGTTGTGAGAACAATTATATCGCTAAGGACTGGTTTTATCTGTTTGATCTTCACAACTTTATTTTTTATTTTCGTTTTCCTGACCCCCCCCCCCCCCCCTCACCCCCCTCCCCCCCCCCCCCCCCCCCCTCCTTAAACTCAAGAAAAATAGCGTGTAGATTTGCACGTGTTTGTAAATAAAATAAATATTGGGTAAATTGACCTGTTCAATAGCTATGGCATTTTACAGTTATTTGAGCAATTTGTCGGTCACGTGATTTTGCCAAGGCTTATTTAAAGAAAGGCCCAAGTTACCGAATTTAACGATTTAAAAAGATATTTGTGCACCATGGATAAAAGTGGTTTATTTCTAATAGTTTTTCCAGGTCCCAAGAATAATGTCTGATATTTTTACATGTTGCCCCACCGATAGCAAGACTTAAAATAAGCCGATTCATTGAGAGTTAATATAAGAATAATAGCCTACCAACTTTTACTACTGATTATCTTTGAGTTGTATAGTGAAATTGTTTTCTCAACAGCAAGCCTCCTACTCTTTAGTAATATGTGCTCTCTGCCTTCTTATGTCTGTCTGTCTCTGTCTCTATCTCTGTCTGTCTGCCTCTCTCTCTCTCTCTCTCTCTCTCTCTCTCTCTCTCTCTCTCTCTCTATTTCTTTCTCGACCTCCCTCTCTCCCACTCCCCCTTCTCTCTCTCTCTCTCTCTCTCTCTCTCTCTCTCTCTATCTCTCTCTCTCTTTATCTGTTTCCATAATTATCGCTCCCCCTCTCTCCATCTCCCTCTTTCCCCTCTCTTTGGCTCTTTATCTATTTCCTTATAATTTTTCTCCCCCTCTCTCACTCTCTCTCACTCTCTCTCTCCCTCTCTCTCTATCTTTCTATATTTACCATATTAGAACCTGTCTACTCCCATGAACAATGCCTCCTACGCCAAATCGCAAACAATTCTCTGAGCGCCCTCTGTAGGTATATACAGCTAGAGCAAAAATTAATAGTACAGCTCTATATGAATTCTGTCAACTTAGCGTGACAGTCATGCTGGTATGGTCAAAAATTCGATAGTCAGTATAACGGCATGTCGATATCAATTTTATCATAAATGTAAAGAATGTTCATATCAACATTAATAACACAGGGCCTTTACCACAGGCTATTCCTGCAGGTAGTGGGCTTCGACCTCACTATCTTATATTGAGACATAAACACTTAGTATATTGGTGCTTGACCGGGGGAGGGGGGGGTGAATAGAAGAGCTAGTAGCAGTAGTTGTAGTAGTAGTTATAGCAGCAGCAACAGCAGCAGCAGTAGTAGTAGTAGTAGTAGTAGTAGTAGTAGTAGTAGTAGTAGTAGTAGTAGTAGTAGTAGTAGTAGTAGTAGTAGTAGTAGTAGTAGTAGTAGTAGTAGTAGTAGTAGTAGTAAGTAGTAGTTGTAGTAGTAGTTGGAGTTAAGAAGTTGGTGGTTGGTTTTAACGTCCAACATCAGCAACTTAGGCTATTCGTGGACGGGCCCCAAGACGGACATCTGACAATTTTATGTGCTGCCACACACGAGACAGGGTTGGGATACCATGACTCCTGTCTCAGCCGGTCACATTATACTGACACCGACCCAACCAGTAGGGATTGCAACAGCCAGGATTCGAACTCGGGACCTTTTGCGTCGGAAGCCGATGTTCTACCCCTGGGCCACCGCGCCCCCTAGTAGTAGTAGTAGTAGTAGTAGTAGTAGTAGTAGTAGTAGTAGTAGTAGTAGTAGTAGTAGTAGTAGTAGTAGTAGTAGTAGTAGTAGTAGTAGTAGCAGCAGCAGTAGCAGCAATATTAGCTACAGTGGTAAAAGAGTGGGACGGCAAATGTTTATTACTGTTGTTGTTGTTTGGGTTTTAGCCAATATTAGAACCATAAATGCTTTTATGACCTTTTGAAATACAGTCTGAATAAAGTTCGCTCCGGTTTTCTCAGGACCACCACACGACGTAAAAGTAAAAAATAATGTATTCATGGCCTTGCTTATAGACAAAACAGACGCTATTTTTTTAATTACGACCACTTCATAATTACACATTCTAATTTTGTTTTTCATCGTATAGCATTCCTAAGGGCCCATACTCATGACTCAACTATAAAAAAAAACATTGGATACTGTTGTGGAGCCTCAGGCGGGTAGGGCGAAAGCAATCCAATAAGACAACAGAGACCTGAAAGCCTTTGTTCACTGATAGAGAAGATTAGCTAGAGGTTCCATGTCTAGATCTATTGTCTACATCCAGTTCGAGCAGTTTTAATACAAGTATGCTGCATGTGAAACGAGGCTTTTATAAAACGACCTGGACCTTACTTTAACTGTAGTGTGGACACTTTCGGTAAAGAGTGGAGAAGACACTCAAATAGGCACGTCGTCGAGGTAGACAAATATTTGCGCTGGGAGTATAAAAATTAGCTAAGATAATTTGGGGCCTTTGTATTGTTGTGTATGCTGAATAGCTTAAAAAAAGAAAAAAGAGTCCTAACTCAACTTTATATTATACATTAAACAGCCCCCCCCCCCCCCCCCCCCCCCCCTAAATGCAATTAGGTTATTGGGTCCCACATATAGACAGAGCGGGGATACCAAGAATGGGTGCTACATAAAAACAGAGTGGGGATATTAAGAATGGGTCCCACATAAAGACAGAGTGAGGATACCAAGAATGGGTCCCACATATAGACAGAACAGGGATACCGTGAATGGGTCCCATATATAGACAGAACAGGGATACCGTGAATGGGTCCCATATATAGACAGAGCGGGGATACCGGGACTCATGTCTCAAACTAAACGGACTCAGACCCAGCCTTTATGTGGCGGTATCCGATAAATGAATTTGTGCAATCGTAGGTTCGAATTTGGACCTCCGGACTTTTAACCCAGGCCTCTATCCTCATACCCAGCTCTACCCTATAATAATAATGAAAAAACAAAACAAAAATAAAATCCAGGAACCAAAGGCACGATAATTAGGAGCACATTAGAGCAAGCCGCAAACGAGAGCCTAAGTCAACATTGGGGAGGAAAAACGTTTTTTTGATCGGACGACGAGACACTCTCTGCTAGTTTTAGGGTCTCCCACGCCGCAAGAAAGATTCCATAGGGAGAGAGTCAACATTGGCTGTACGGGGTGCCTGCTTAGTCCAGCTCAGTGGTCAAACTAAGTGGACCGAGCGAAGTGGTCAGTTCTGTTACTGTTTTTCAGTCACATTAGTTTTGGGTTTGATAGTGGACAATGTGAGAGAGACAGACAGAGAGAGAGAGAGAGAGAGAGAGAGAGAGAGAGAGAGAGAGAGAGAGAGAGAGAGAGAGAGAGAGAGAGAGAGAGAGAGAGAGAGAGGAAGAGAGTGAGTGTGTAGATGTGAGAGAGTGACAGTAGGGGAAGAGAGAGAGAGAGAGGAAGAGAGTGAGTGTGTAGATGTGAGAGAGTGACAGAGAGGGGTAGGGAGCGAAAGGGAGAGCGGGAATCAGAAAGAGTGAGACAGACATAGAAAAAGAGAGAAAGAGAGAGAGAGAGAGAGAGAGAGAGAGAGAGAGAGAGAGAGAGAGAGAGAGAGAGAGAGAGAGAGAGAGAGAGAGAGCGAGAAACGGTATAGCTTTGCGCGTTATGGGTAATTTTTGTTGTTCTTGGTGTGGGCTTAATAATTATTTTGTGCAGCGACCGCACTAAACGAGGCAATTATTTCTAGCCCTTTAATATCCCTTTAGCTTTTGAGTGTCTTTCTTTGATTTCCGTACACACAGTTTTAGTGTTGCGATGTAGAATTTGTTTTAATTTAATTCGTTGTTTATCCAGCTACCAATATATCTGTCTATCTATCTATTTGTATATACTGTTTCCAGAGAGAGATATGCGACAGAGGGCAAGAGAGGTGGTAAATAGATAATGAGATTGAGAAACAGAGAGACAGAAAGTGAGAGAGAATGACAGACACAGACAAATAGATAGATAGATAGATAGATAGATAGATAGATAGATAGATAGATAGATAGATAGATAGATAGATAGATAGATAGATAGATAGATAGATAGATAGAGAGGTATGCGACAGAGGGCAAGAGAGGTGGTAAATAGATAATGAGATTGAGAGAGAGAGAGGGAGAGAGAGAGAGAGACAGACAAAAAGTGAGAGAGATAGATAGATAGATAGATAGATAGATAGATAGATAGATAGATAGATAGATAGATAGATAGATAGATAGATAGATAGATAGATAGATAGATATAGATAGATAGATAGATAGATAGATAGATAGATGTTTTGATAGATATATGGACAGATATATAGAGAGAGGAAGACAGAAACTGAAAGAAATTTAACCAAAAAACTTAAAGAGCACACATTCAAGTAATCTAGTAGACTCTCTCTATCCAAGACAAGTTATCAACCCTTGGTATAATCCATTGGAAATACGTTCTCCGCTATCGATGAGAAATGAATGTCTTATCCACGTGAAAAAGTTATCCATTTGAAATGTATATAAAAAAAAAGCGGAATGCTTCCATCTATTACAGGCACAAAGTGAGATTATGACACCCACACAACTGAGTAAAATGACAGATCCTAAATCAATTCCCATGAAGTTATAAACATCTGATTAAAAACAAACCGAAAACGTTCGTAGAAGCACTAACAGCACACAAATCTGAAAGGCCTAAAACACGGTACACACGGTAACTGTCCGTAAAGTCAAAACACATGGAAAACTTGTTCAAATTAGTATTTACTTGCAGTGTGCACATATATACTAATATAAGCACCACAGAGACCATACTGTTGGCATGGAAAGCTTGTTCGAAACAACATTTAGGTGTAATGTGTGTATAAATACAGTCATTACAGAAAACGAACTTGCTGCATAGAAAGTGGATCAAAACCGCATTAATTACGTGTAATGTGTATCTAAATACAATGTACAAGCAACACGGAGCCTGGGTAGATCACAAGTTGGCGGCATTGAGTGGGATCATGTGTCACCATACCTGAGTGTGACCTACTCTTTACTGTGAGCCGCCTTCAGGACAGAGCCAGCGGGCACTAGGACTACCAACCACCTGTAGCACTGGTCGTGTGTCAGGGTGAGGGTGAGGGTGAGTGGATTTGGGCACACACGAGGGATGTGACAACACCTGGTGCCAGTAAGAGTAACAGTCTGGGCAGAGCTAGAGAACTGATGGTGAGTGGCACTAGGACTACCAACCACCTGTAGCACTGGTCGTGTGTAAGGGTGAGGGTGAGTGGATTTGGCCACACGCGAGGGATGTGACAACAGCTGGTGCCAGTTAGGGTTGGTTGGTTGGGTTGGTTTAACGTCCAACAGCAGCACTATATATGCTATATTGTGGACGGGCCCCAAGACGGACGTCTGGCAATTTTATGTGCTGTCACCACACGAGACAGGGCGGGGATACCATGACTAGGCTATCGGTCTGGACAGAGCTAGAGGGCTGAGAGTGAGTGGCAATAGGACTACCAACCACCTGTAGGACTGGTAGGGTGCGAGGGTGAGTGTTGTTGTAGTTTAATGCCCAAACGTTAGTATTTTATACGCTATTTAGAGGTGTATGTGTGTGTGTGTGTGAGAGAGAGAGAGAGACAGAGAGAGAGAGAGAGAGAGAGAGAGAGAGAGAGAGAGAGAGAGAGAGAGAGAGGATGAGAGGAGAACTGGGCACACGCGAGATATGTGACAACACCTGGTGGCAGTAGGCAGGAGGCACGGGCTATGTTCTCACTGTCCTGTGTGATGCTCCACCGTGACTGACGAACAGATGACAGACTCACAATCCCACTCCAGCACAACCGACTTCAAATAGCCGGACATAGTGTTAGACTGTTCGACATCTGGCAGTGAATCTGACAGAGATGTGAGCAGTAAATTGTGTGAATGAGGATGTTGTTGTCGTTGTTGTTGAGTTGGCTTAACGTCCAACACCAATACTATATAGGCTATATTGTGGACGGGCCCCAAGACTAACGTCTGGCAATTTTATGTACTGCCACACACGAGACAGGGCAGGGATACCATGACTCCTGCCTCATGAATGAGAATAAGTCGATACCACACTACCCTACGATAAACTAACCAATTAGAAATGATAATTTCTGAATCCTTCAGAACTGGTAACTCAGTAGTTTCGACATCTGGCGGTGAATAAGACATAGATTTAAACAGTAAATCGTGTGAATGAGGATCAGTCGATACTGTACCACTAACAACCAATTGGTAAATATGATGTGTAAAATAGACAACTGGTAAAACAAAGTCGATGATTGAAGCACTTAAATAATGAGGATAGAACCAAGACACCATGATGAATAACGGCTACAACACAACAGCCCGTCAGCAAACAAAATTAATGTAGTATTAAGACACGAAGCATACCATGAAGTATCAATATTAGAAGGCGACGTCTATACATATACAGCTCATTTTCGGACGGCTTAAATAGCCTGAGAACAATATTAGAACAGATTCTCCTATAATTAATTTTCTGAAAACTCCACGACAAAAAAATCACAAATTACGCACAAGCGATGAAAGTACAGAATTTTTTACTCATCTTGAAACACATTCTCCTATTAATAATTCTCTTAAATCGCCACGGTAAAGAAAATCCCGCAAATTACGCCCAAGCGAGAAAAGTACAGAATTAATACTCATCTCGAAACCCGCACGGTATAAATGTTTTAAAAATGACACACATATCTAGAATACATGGCGCCTATAAATATCCAATGCAGAAAACAAAAAATAATATAACAATTTCACACTAGGATCTTCGTAGAGAGAGACAATCAGTGGCTCCTTATGTTTAGTTCTAAACCCAGCAAATCCGATGAATCACAAAGCACAGGGGGTAGCACTGTCATCGAACATTCCATGAAGGTATACAATGTAAAACCATTTTCACACCACGAGCCGCCAATTCCAAGAGACACGGCACCCACAATTTTTGCACCATTATTAATTATAATTATTACATAATCTAAAAAGTCAGTCACGGAATGACATGGCGCAGATGATAGCGCTCTTATAAAAAACACCAACCAGTTTCACACCAGGAGATTCCAAAAGACAGGGCACAACACCGAGTTTCGCACCATTATTATTTTTAATCCGCAGTGGCCACACAATCCAATTTGGCAAACAGTGCGCTACAAGCCAGGGACACAAAAGGCTGACTCCAAGTCTGCGCTTTCTTCCAGCCCAGCGCTCAGGCCAAGAAGGCACATACACAGAGAGAGAGAGAGAGAGAGAGAGAGAGAGAGAGAGAGAGAGAGAGAGAGAGAGAGAGAGGGAGAGAGGGCGCTTCGATCACTGGTCAACCTAGCTGGTCACCCTCTGAACATTACCAACTACATATTATACTTATGGTGCACTGCCGCAGGCACGGCCAATCACGTGACGCCTAAATATAATTTTCATATAGGAGTCCATAAAATTATCAGCAAGAGTGAATCTAGTCCAAATCGCAATTTTGACTATTGTTGGTATTAATTTTTATATAGTGTGTCGAAAGCATCAAATTGAAACACTATGTAGGTCGGAAAAAATTACATGTTATTTTTAAACCATTAGAACTCTGGATCAGGGAGGTGGAGTAGAAACATTCGTCTTAGGATAAAAAAAACTGGCCCATAAGGCATAAAGCATGTCTTAAAGAGTAACAGATAGTTTATTTTGGGGGGCAAGTGGCAGGTTTATAATATAGAAACATGATTCTTGGAATATGGGGAGCAGAAATATACGTCTAAGTTTAGGACAAAAAAGAGACCATATGGAATTCTGGGACGTAAAAGTCAGTCTAAGTTTACAGAGAAAAATACAAATCGATAACTCTAGGTCACAGATATAAATTTGGGTTAAGGGTCTAGAATATAGGATTACATTTTTATAGAAACAAACCCTTAGAACTGTGGGCAAAATGGTATTCTAAATATAGAAACTGGCCCTTGGAAATATGGAGAAGGAGGATGCGTTCAAATAAAGTGTAATAATATGTTACAAGCCGAGCAGTCTCGTTTTTTTTTAATGAAGTGACTATTGTAAAGAGCAAGATAGACAGAAGAAGCAGCATTTTCATAGAGAATGGTGCAGAGATAAAACAGACATTGCAAGGTAGAGACAGCGGTCGTATAGAAAAGGGTGGAGGTAATAGATAGGCAGTCATTGTAGGGAGAAACAAGGATAGGTAGAAGAGCCAATAGTTTTTGCACGAAAAAAGGATAGAGAGAAAGATTGTAGTTGGTAAGATGTATAAAACAGGATCGAGTAGCACTGCCAGTCGGTGTCTACCTCTCAGATCTAAAAAACAAACAAAAAAATGTCGCTCCACTACATCCACTCCAAAAACAGGAGAGAGAGAGAGAGAGAGAGAGAGAGAGAGAGAGAGAGAGAGAGAGAGAGAGAGAGGGGAGAGACAGAGAGAGAGAAAGAGAGAGAGACAGGGAGAGAGAGAGACAGGGAGAGAAACAGGGAGAGACAGAGAGAGAAAGACAGTAAGAGAAAGAGTGAGAGAAAGAGACAGAGAGCACGGGGAGAGTGCTCAGAGCACGCTTGACCAGTCAGTGGTCCACATGTCTGACCGGTAGGACGGGTTTGACGTCCACCCCAGCTTGCTCAAAGCTCCAGGCATATCCCCCAGATAAGAGTTTTCTTGACCATCCAATAATTTTTGTATTCAAAGAAACAAAACAGGAATAGTTTTAGGATAGATGAGAAAGTCTTTTTTTGCTTTCTGGTCAACATTTTGAAAAATTTGAGTAATTGAGTTGATGTTAATCAAAGAAATGAAAAATGGAACAGAAGAATCTGAACAGAGATGACAAGTTGGTAGTAGCAGAAAAAAAGAAATGATCGTCTTATTGTAATGTTGTTGATGATTGTGATGATGATGTTGCTTGTGATGATAACAATTTGGACAATCATGATAATTATGGTAAAGATGATGATGATGAAGGAGATGGTCAAAATAATGATATTCATGGTGAAGAAGAAGATAAGCATACATACACTTGCATCCTACATAAAAAATTAATGAGAACCACGTTTTCCATATCAAATTGTATAAAATGCAACAATGTATTACATCAGCCACCATTGGAGAGAGAAGCGCGCGCCGCTAGGTCTACTGAGGTTATTGAGAGACGGGGGAGAACAAAGAGTCAGAGCAGGCACCGGTCACCAGGCAGTCATGCTTTCAAGAGAAACACCAGTCGACCAGCCCATCAGTCTGCATGCTGGGATAGCATAAGTCAACCAAGGTCAACCAAGGTCAGCCAAGCTCAACCAGGGTCAACCAGGGTCAGGGTCATTGAACCTTTGATGATGACGTTGAGCATGTTCCGGTCGACCGAGTGACCGTTCATGGCCAGCAGGAAGCTGTTATGTACCCAGCTCGCTCAAAGCTCCAGGCATATCCCCCCCAGATAAGACATAACAATGCACCGGGGCAGGGCACTTGGATCTACAGCGACCCGTCTCCGAATGGGTCTCCTTGGGAATATCAGGGGCGTAAAAGTGGCTGAAGATTACAGATAGATTTAGCCTCGCTGGTCATACACAAAACTGGCCGGGCAGTTGGGTGGCTTCTGCATAACAATAGACCTTGTCAGGACGAGACTTTGCGTTGTACACGACCGTGGCAAGTGACGTAGTCACGCCCCTGTGGCATGGGGTTGGCCGTTTACGGATTGCTCATTAGCTCCATATAGTCTAAGATAGCGCTATGATTGGTTGCAAAGACGGTGCAGATAAAATTCAATAGGCCATCGTCTCCGTTTGTCTACGGGGGACGTTTTCGCAAAGCATCTGTTAGGGGACAGGGACGCAGAAGATAATGGTGTTCTTTTGAAAGAATGAGATAGAGAGAGAGAGAGAGAGAGAGAGAGAGAGAGATAGAGAGAGAGAAAGAGAGAGAGAGAGAGGCTGAGAGATTTAGAGAGACCAAGAAAGGAACAGGTCCAAGTTACTGGAAAAGTTAAAAAAAAAAGTAAAACCCCAGAAACTTCGAGCACTTCCGAAGTGTGTTGTTGGTTTTAATTTCAAGCAATATTTGATATTAAAGATAGTGATTTTACTTGTATTCCATTGTATTTTTCAACCGTAGACAAGAAACACCGTGGCAAGGTAAAAACTGACCAGCCAACATGGACAAAAAGTGACCAATCACACGGAGTGACCAGTGGGCGCACTATGTGTTTGCTGAGGCGTCACCTGTGCGAGGTTATCTCGGTCAGGCAGAAAACGGTCGCAATGCCTTCTGGAAGCACCAGACAATGCTAGATAGTGACAGGCCTTGCATACTTGACTATGTAGATCTAGTGTAGTAGTTACAAAGACGGAATAGATTTCGGCGTCCGACTAAGGCAAGCATGTAAGAACACCACGCATATCACGCATTGAACTGTCCTTAAGACGGAGTGTTTAACTGACAAACAAAACTAATGCTAACAAAATGTTTGACACATTGGATAGTCCACGAAGACCCTCCCCCTCCCCCACCTCTTACTGCTTCCCCCTCCCCTCCACCCAAAACACCAGAATAATCATGCAGAATGCCCATCTCTTCATAAAGCCAATTCAAGCTTGTGACAACAACGATTTGCGCAACTATTATTTGAACATTATGCGAGATTGTTGAAAAATGACGACATGGGCATCGAGAAAGCGAAGAATTGGAAGTCTTGCGTAGCCAGGACCCATAGCGAAAATGATGACGAGAGGTAAAGAACTTTGCACCGGCTTCCATATAAAAGATTTAGGCCTACATAGAAAATTATGTGCGATAGAAAAACAAAACAAAAACCCAACAAAAAACACAAACCTAAGGTGCGCGATTGTATTATCCCACATCACCATAAAATCCAATCAAAAAGCCTGTATTTACACAGGGATCCGTCACCGTAAGGGATGTAAAACATACAAGTAGATCTAGCTCATTGGCAACTCAAGGAAAAGTCCAGTCAGCAAAAGACGTTGGTCAGTTTGTGTCAATAACAGTCGAACTGTGGTGTCATGGTCGGTTGCTCCTAACAGTTTACTATGTGTTTGACTGTGTTAGTGTGTTTGGGTGGAAGAATGCTTGTGGCGTGTTTGCAGAGAATTGTTGAAAGTGTCACACCCTACAGTTAGCGGGCTGTTCAAAGTTGTCAATCATTGTTGAATGTTTGGTTACTTAGATGAGACTTGGATGCCCGTTTCCGGGTAGTTAATATTCTGTTGTGTCTATGAGTTGTCAAAGACTTAGAAAGGTTCACGACAGTTTTCGCTATGTGGTGTTATAAATTGCTTCCCTTTGACGAACTGACAAAATCTACGACAAGCGTTAACAGAGTTCCAAATCAACTTCGCAAAATCAGATCTCAATGAAAGAAATTCAACCGTGTAGTTGAATTGCCGAGTAATTATTCAGAGGTGATAACTTGTTACACAAACTCACAAATCAGACCTTGGTTCTTTTCCTTGCAATAATAAATGAGATATCACCTCTCCCTGTCACTTTTTTTACTCCCCCTAACTTTCTGCCTTTCACTCTCTGTCTCTCCGTTTTTCTTCTCCCATCTCTTTTTCTTTTTTGTATCTATTTCAACCTGTACATGCTTCTGTTTTCCTCCACCACCACTCTCTCTCTCTCTCTCTCTCTCTCTCTCTCTCTCTCTTTCTCTCTCTCTCTCTCTCTCTCTCTCTCATTCTTCTGTTCGCTACTGCTCTAAGATCCTAAAACAACAGATGCACAAAGTAGTTACCTACACTAACTGTACGAAGAGAAACAACTTCAATATCCAAGTATTTCGTCGGATAAGGGATAAAAAAGGATCATGATTATTCACGTACTTTTGAGAAAAAAGGCTACATTAGGAATATTGAGATTGAGATAGATAGACAAATAGGGGAAGCGTTTATGAGAGTGAGAGAGAGAGAGAGAGTAACAGAGACACATACACAGATATACAAAAGCAGCTTCTATAGTAACTGTTTACACCGACCTATTTTATAATCTTTTATAATACAACTCGACAACAAGGACAGACACTCAGGGTGCTGAAACCGATCCCAACCAAAAGAGGTACAATCCGACTAATAAATTTGACTGATAGTGGGTGCCTCCCACTTGGTAGCTGGTCACATTTCACTGACACCAACTCAACCATTAGGGGATGAAATAGGAGAATTAAATTGCAAGTTTTGAACTAATGACCTCCGGATTCGGAGACCAACGTTTTACCAGTTTCACCATTAAATCCTTCGCTACTTCAGCCAGACAAGCTTGTTTGTTTTGTTTCTTATTCTTAACCTCCTACATCAGCACTATGTAGGCTACGGGCCCCAAGACTGATGTCTGACAACTTTACTTGCAGCCACACACGAACCTGGACTTTCATCTCAGCCAGTCACATTATACTAAGAATAACCCCACCAATAGGGACGGAATCCAACAAACAAATTTGCCTGAAGCAGGTTCGAACCTGTTGTCTCCCGTCTGGGAACCGTGCTACCTATCCCAGACACCCAGGTGTTAGGTACTCACCGTTGAGCTGCATGCCGCTGTAGGAGATGTAGATCCTGTGCTGCCCACGCTCCGTGGGGGTGTAGGTTACGTGGTACTCCAGCGGGGGGTTCTCCACAACCTCGTGGTGCACGTCGCGCCCGGACGGGCTCTCGATGCGGATCTCCTGGTTGCCCTGGCCGGCCTGGGTGCAGTCCACTGTGAAACATGACAGTTTCGGGGATTGTTAATGTAAGTATGTACATGTACATTAGACTTTGATATAAAAATAAAGTTAAGGGGATTAATAACTCAAGATTATAAGCTATTATTATTATTATTTTTATAATTATTATTATTATTATTATTATTATTATTATTATTTTATTATTATTTGTTATTCATTATTGTTAATATTTTATTATTATTATTATCATAATATTACTATCATTAGTATCATCATTATTGTTAATATTTTATTATTATTATTATTACTAATATTACCATCCTAATATCATTACCGTTACCATCACAGTTGTTACGAGTGCATGCCTCTCACCTTTGAATCCAGCCGTCTCGTTGACGTTGCCATTGTGGAAATTGTTGACGCGGATTTTGTGGATGTCGAAGACGTCGATGTAGAACGGACTGCCAGAGACTTGCTGGCCTCCAAACAGGACCTGGATGGAGTGGCGGCCTGGGGGATAAGGGGGGGGGGGGGGGGGGGGGGGGCGTGGAGGGGGGGGGGGGTAAAGATGATTTATGTTTATGTAGACCAATGTAGAGGGGCGTAGTATTCAAATTGAATCTCTTGTTCTAAAATGTGCTTCAAATAAAAAGACAACCTTAAAGCTTTTCTAGAAAAATTAAGCAATATACAATATACATTTTATTTATCTTTATTTATGCTGAAATGAAGGCTTAGCCTAAAAAAACAAGTTGTTATAGATTATGGGTTAGAAATGCTTAGTTTATCAACTTTCCTGTAAACAAAGTTGAGTAATTAATTATTGCTGATGTTCACTCAACTTGTTAGCATTCAATTTTTTAAACAAAGCAGTTGACAAACCTTATCTCAGAGGATTATAACAATAAAAAGACTATATAATCATATAAATGAACATGTATTATAACCATTTTAGGTCGCAATACTAAAATACATGTATTCCCTTTGAACACACCGTTGCAACAGGAATGGTTGTAAAATAAGGTTTGCTAAGTAGATATCAGTGTCGTTAAAAGGTAATTTTTAAACTTTTCCATTTGCCTTTGTTGGAATGAATGATTAAAAGTAAAGAATAGTGTAACCAAAGAGGTAATAAATTTTACAGAACATTGTGTATTCCTTTCATTTTTTGTATCTTCCTTCTGTTCTTAACCCTTCAAAATCTGAGCTCCTGAGCTCAAAACAGCCCTATATCCTGGTCTCCGAAGCTAAAAATGTAAAAATAATATTTGTACCAAATGAAAAGGTGATTACAAGCAATGTTAACGTTTAGTCAGATCTGAAAAGTAGATCTGATGATTGGGGACCCCTTAATTGCTGGCGTGACGGAAGTACAGTGAGTGAATAACTTTATATCGAATCAAAGTATACCAGAAATATTTCTAGTGAAAAACTTTATATTGATTTAAAGTATGCCAGAAATGCGGCTGGTGAATAACTTAAAATTGAATTAAAGTATACCAGAAATACATCTTATGAATAACTTTATATTGAATCACGGTATACCAGAAATAAGTTTAGTGAAAAACCTTATATCGAATCAAAGTATACCAGAAATGCAGCTAGTGAAAAACTTCATATTGAATCAAAGTATACCAGAAATACGGCTAGTGAATAACATTATATCAAATCACTGTATACTGGGAATATGTTTTTGTAGGGTTAAGTCCAGTACTTGGTTATGATCGATCACTGACTGACCAGAACCCTCCCACTGACTGACCTGGTACTTGGGGTGTCCACTCCACTTTGTAGTCGCCATCCGCTTGCTGGACCAGGCGTGCGTTGATGTTCTCTCCGTTCGGGGCTGCAAGGTACCAAGGGCCAGGGGGAGACAACAAAAGGATTATACATAAAATACATGTGTGGATGCTGGATGGTTTTTAAATTTTCCACACAAAAATGTTATACTGATCAGTGTTATTGAAAAAAAAATCTCTTGGGAAACTTATGCACATTGTTAACAAAAATGTTTAGATAAACATATACAGATGCCAGATTGGGTTTCAAAACTTCCACATAATAGTCTAAAATGAAAACATCAATCTTTTGGGAAATGTATGCATATCTTTGACGTGACAAATATTTTGAAAGTCTTGAAAAATATACATACATACCTGAAAGTTATGAATAGTTTATGAAAATTGGTTTAAAGATAGTAAAAGTCCAAACTTTAATATTCAAAATATAGCATACTTCAGTTTTAAATGAATTTTCTAGTACAAATATAAATATCACAAAAATTAAATTATTATTAGTGATCAAATCTTTAGAGGGCGAACATAAACCAAAAAACGTATTGTACAAAGAGATAAAAATTTCACAATTTCACCTCCCAGCTACATGAAAGCCTCTGGTATAGCCCATTCAGCCAAATTTCCATGCATAAAACTAAGTTATAGGGTGAGTGAACGATGCACCAGTGTCAAACACTGGACGAATGTTTGCATACAAAAAAGAGGAGATGGTAGGTAAAGGGACAAAGATAATATTATAATGATTTTGCTGAAATAGAAAGACATTTTGAATTTTATTTAAATTGTTGAGATTCTCAACACTAAGGCATAGATCTATTGCGCATGCAAAGGTAGAAAAATGAAAAGAATCTCAAGGTTTGCTGTATGATGACTAAAGAGATCTTAACGCACACAAAAAAATAAGAACAAGAAAAAAAAGCATATGAAGATAATTAAATAATACATGGTGTGTGACAAACTATTAAAGCTCATACTTAATATTTTAAACATCGGCATATACAAAATGCAACGATTTAAAAAATTTTTTGTGTTATGAATCAGAGACGTTAACATATTTCAAGAAAATCAAACAATTTAAAGGAAAATGAAACAACAACAACAACATTTTTAAAGAGGTAACATTATCCTATGTTTGAGGTTGTAAAGAAATATCACCATTCTCAAATATATAACAAAAGCTAAACATTTAGTCAACAAAACAAACATTGCCAAATTTGCAATTTAAACAAATTTCATTAAACTAAGGTTACATATCAGTAAGGCTATAAAGAAATTATCAATATTTATACACCAAGAAGTGATTGACTGGCATATTAAGACCATAAAAACAAATGATCAAATATTAAAGAACAGTGAATAAAACTGTAAAAATTTCAAACATGATATATTGATCACATTGTAGAGAAATAAATAAGGCCAATAACAGATGAACATGCAGTTTATCAGTTGGACTACAAAAAGATCAAAACATTCACAACAGAATAACTAAAAATGATATCTGATTTTCCAGGACCCTTTAGAAGTCATAAAAAAATCTGTTCCAATACAGGGTACACATACATATTACAGCATGCATTCATCTACAGCTTGTCGTGAGAAGCAAATTGAGAGACAGTGGTTGGGGAGGGGGGGGGGGGGGACAGAAAGAGGACAGAGAGAAAGGGAGAGAGAGAGAGAAAGAGAGAGAGAGCGAGA
>RQTK01000711.1:81974-106078 GCA_003991915.1 Elysia chlorotica
GGAACAGAAGAATCTGAACAGAGATGACAAGTTGGTAGAAGCAGAAAAAAAAGAAATGATCGTCTTATTGTAATGTTGTTGATGATTGCCATGATGATGTTGTTTGTGATGATAACAATGTGGTCAATCATGATAATTATGGTAAAGATGATGATGATGATGAAGGATAATGATATTCATGGTGAAGAAGATGATAAGCATACATACACTTGCATCCTACATAAAAAATTAATGAGAACCACGTTTTCCATATCAAATTGTATAAAATGCAACAATGTATTACATCAGCCACCATTGGAGAGAGAAGCGCGCGCTGCTAGGTCTACTGAGATTATTGAGAGACGGGGGAGAACAAAGAGTCAGAGCAGGCACCAGTCACCAGGCAGTCATGCTTTCAAGAGAAACACCAGCCGGCCAGCCCATCAGTCTGCATGCTGGGATAGCATTGGTCAACCAAGGTCAACCAAGGTCAGCCAAGCTCAACCAGGGTCAGCCAGGGTCAGGGGTCATTGAACCTTTGATGATGACGTTGAGCATGTTCCGGTCGACCGAGTGACCGTTCATGGCCAGCAGGAAGCTGTTATGTCCGCCGCTGGCCTTGATTGGCTCGCTGCTGGAGAAGTGGATGCGGATAAACGTCGGATTGTCCTCCTCCACATCGATGATCAGGGGCGTGCCTGGTGGGAGAAGGGGGGGTGGGGGGTAGAAGAAAGTAGGAGAGGGGTAGTGCAGAAGAAAGAAGAAGGGGGATAGTGGAAAAGAAAGAAGGACAGTTGGGTAGAAGAAAGAAAGTAGGAGGGTGAATGGGTCGGAAAGGTGGGGGGAGGGGAAGGTGCAAAGTGAAATAATTCATTAGGAGTGAGCAAAGCAGCAGTGATCAAATTATTGTTGGGTGGGATTTGTGATATGATTTAAATATTTCATACATAAGACAGCCTAAGAAACAAGCACACAATCTATAGAAATATATTATAAATGCAAAAAAAAAATGTAAGAGAAGTGAAACATATGGCTCAGTATGAGAATCAGTGATGTGATTTCAAAACACATATAACACTCACATGCACAAACATGGACACAGATAGATACAGTCAAAGAGAGGCACAGAGACATGTCATGAATTCAGAACAGTTACCCCTCATTGGTCCTTTTTTGAACATGCCAGGGAGATAGGAGAGAAGGTTAAGTTGGCGAGTTAAAATACAGCTTTGTGCAATGTCAGAGATACTCATTTATACAAACAAAAGAGATCTAAACTTACTTTTATAATGACTCTTATATTGAATGTAACAAATATGCAGCTGCAATTCATAATCGATGATTCAAAACTGATAAAATCTTGAGGTGGTACAGACTAGTATATTTATCAACTTCGTCTAAGAATTTAGACCCACTTTTTTCAAATATTTCAGATGTTAAATGAAGTAAAAATTAAGAAGAGTTCAAAATTTGTACTGCACCTTCCTTAAAAAAAATGACAAATTTGAGCCCAAAAATTTCATACCATGCAAAGGAAAGCTTTTTGATCTTTAATGACGAGTGAAAGATAACTTTAGGTTCAGAGAAAACCTTATAATCCCTCTGTAAATGATATAATGCACTTTCTTCTGTTTAAGAAATACTAGTCCTAAATTTTAAATGTTTGTTTATTATGTAAAAAGTTTTGGTTTGGTTGTTAGTTTCTTTACGTCCAATGTTAGCAGCAACGCTTTATCTTGGACAAAGACCATTTTACGTGCTGCCACACAGAGCGAGGGTGGGAATACCAGGACCCTTGTCTCAGTCGCTAACAATATACTGACACAGACCCAACCAGTAGGTGACAAAATATTAAATAGACTTGCTTTATTGTGGGTCTGAGTTTAGTTGAGTTGGTTGTTTAACGTCCAATGTTAGCACTATAGGTAATAATGGATTGCAGGATGGAACTCATTATGCCTCCTGATTGGGAGTCATATGCTGTAGCACTTGCCCTGATTACATAGAAATTATGTGTAAAATAAGCGAGACTCCGCTCTTACCAGGTATGGTGTCCCCATTGAATGTGGCGCGGACCTCGTAGCGGCCGACTTCCCTCGGCCTGAACGTGTAGTTGTGTCGACCTTCAGCGACCTTGTAGCACTCAGTCCTCACACTCTGACCCCTGTGGGTCACTTCGACCTCGAGAGTTCCAGCACCGGCTGCCGAGCTGTCAACTTCAGGGGAGGGAGGGAGGGACGAGAGAAGAGAGGGGGGGGGGGAGAGAGAGAGAGAGAGAGAGAGAGAGAGAGAGAGAGAGAGAGAGAGAGAGAGAGAGAGAGAGAGAGAATTTAAAGGTGATACAATGTCAGCTTACATGAGGGAGACAGCAAGGAAAGTGTCACAAAGTGTCGGCACAAAAGAAATATCCAACTATAATAGGATTTTCTGATGACACAAAGAGAGGAAAAAAAACATAGGGTACCACTGCACTCCCATCGTGTTAATTAGTATAATCATTGACAAAATTGCTGCTTTGTTGCTCCTCTCTGTCTCTTACTCCTCTCTTTTTCATTTACCCGTAAATAAGGAATCCTTTCTGCCAAGATTGTAGTGCTGCTATGTAGGGTTTAGCAATCACAGGTAACTTTGCATTTTGACACCAACAACAATGGATGATCTGCACAAGGCACTTGGAAAACTATGTGCTAGTCATTTTATGACTTTTCATGATTTATGATTAGAGGTATCTTAAAAGACATTGTTTGCAAAATGTTAACATTCTAAGAAAGCGCTGATCCTCAGTTTTGCTATTAACATGGACGTACTAGTAAAGCCTATCTCGCGCTCCTTCTTAGCCGTTTTATCCACATCCGTGATTCGACAGGCCGAGGGGTCGTACACACTACAGGTGAATGGGCTTCCAGAAACTGGGTCATCCGCGACGGTCACATGGATCTTGTGAACTCCGACCTCCAGTGGGGTGAAGGTTATCTGGGACGAGTTCTTGCCATGGTGATTCAGGCGTGCTGGTAGGCTGTTCCCACTGGGTGCTGAGGAAGAATCAGGGAGATGGGGGTTACCGTAAGGACAAATGGAGTAGCAAGGAAGATGGAATTTGGCATTATGGGTTACGGGGGTTGGAAAGGGAACTCGAGCTGTGGCACAAATAACTATCTATGAGACAGAATGGGGATACCATGACCCCTGTCTCAGTCGGTCACATTAAACTGACACCGACCCAACCAGTAGGGAGCGAAATCATCAGGGCTCAAACCACGGAGCTTTTGCGTCGGAAGCCAACGTTTTTATCCCAAGACCACCGCCCTTACCCCCTAAGCAACCAAGAAATTAACTCAAACTTACATATGACCTTGACCTCAATGTCCTGTTCGGCCAGACCATCATGCTCCAGAATAAGTCCCGCCTCCTTGAAGACTTTGGCCAATCGGGCGCCGCTTCCTGCCAAGCTGACGTTTGAGCTGTCGATCACAGCTACATCAAACGGCGTCCCTGCAGGTGGAAACACGAACAGGTGTGTCAACTTGTATAAAACAGAGAATTAAAAACAATTCTAAAATTCTTTATGTACACTATCGTAGATTGGTTTGGGATTTTGTAATTTGAACACAGATAATTATACAAGAATAAAATTGATCATTTTCAATTGAAAAAAATAAATAAAACGAAAACTTTCATTAACAAACTTCAATCCCTTAAGATACATCTGGTTAATTATTAGGATTCAGTATAAAATCTGTTGTGGTTCAATATGAATACTACACGGGTTCAGAAAAAAAAAAGTTTAATGGTTTAATATGAAACCTACAGGTTTTAGAATAAAAAAATGTTTAAAGACCAAACATAAAATCTGTCGTAATTCAATATAAAACAAATTTCAGTGGTCATTCAAAAATTTGTCAGGGTTCAGCTAAAACAAATTCTGCGAGGATTCAATATAGAATTTGTCAAATTTCAACCCAATGATGATCTTAACCTAGAACAGGCGTGTTGTTTCAAGCAACGTACTAAGGGTTCAATGTGTTAAGTTATGTATAAACCAATAATAACCCCATAGTCAACTTATATATACGAGGTTAAATGTAGGAAGTTGTAATGTATAAATAAATGCCATTCTGCTAGTCAGATCAAATGAAATTAAATAGATCAAATTGACCACAAATCAAAGAAATACCGTACTTCCATTTGTATCTGTCTAAATGAAATAAATTTATTGCCAAAGAGTTCCTGAGCTGACGTGCAGTAAAAACAAACTTTTAACTCTCTAATTACCACAGAGAGCACAAAGAGAGAGATAAAGAGAGAGAGGAATAGGCAGACAAAAAGACAGAGCGACAGATGGACGACCTACCTGGGACGGGCATGTCATTGAATGTCACATGCACCCTGTGAGGCGCCGCCTGCTGGGGGCTGAAGCTGATGTCATAGCGGTCAGGGCCAACCTCTCGCAGGCGCGTCGGGACGTCGTGGCCGCGACACGTGACCTGGAAGTCGAGCCGACCTCGCCCCGCGGCAGATGTGTCCACTGAAAGGGAGGTTTGTTTTTTTTTTTTTTATAAATTAATACTATGGAACAAGGTCTTATGAATACAAAGTTTTAGTGTTGGTAAGATATCTGTTATGAAGAGTTAATGAGAAAATACGAAACTTGATGGAATGACAAAAGCACTCAACATTATTAGCATACTTAAGGTGTGGGTTATACTATTTTCACAAGGTATTTTGGAATAATGTAGCAGACATACCCTCATCTATTGACAAACCAATAGATGCAATATATTTTTGTTGAACGGTTCTTGCTAAAAGTATTAGCACATAGCCTGGTAACTGGGCTTAAAAAAAGAAACACAAAAATAAGAAGAAACTGATAGCAAAATACATCAATATACAGATATACACAGCGATAAATAGATGGACAGAAGTCTGTACATTAGTTAGCTTGACTCACAATTGAAGTGGATGGGCCGACCAATGTAAGCTCTGCCAGGGGAGTTAATCCTGACGAGCGACGGGTCAAACACGTTACAGCTGAATGGGCTCCCCTTGGCCGGAACGCCTGCACAGTCCACGTACACTTTGTATACACCTGTGGATGGGGGGTGGGGGGAGTTAAACAGTTATATTATATACAGTGAAAGAATGAATAAGGGAGATCTCACGGTCTCAGTAGCAACAACAAAGTTGCATAACACTGCTGTTTCTCATTTCTTTACCTGCTTCCTTGTATTTTTGTTTCTTTCCCACACCATCTCACTATTGCTCTCTCTCTCTCTCTCTCTCTCTCTCTCTCTCTCTCTCTCTCTCTCTCTCTCTCTCTCTTTCTCTCTCTCCCTCCTTTATACAACTTCATAATGTTTTTCCCCTCGTATTTGAGAAGCATCATTCTATCTTTCTGTCTCTTTGTCACTCTGGCTACTCCATTCGTTTGCCAACTACTAAAATCGCAAAGACATTCCTTTAAGATCTTGCTCATATTTTCCACACCGCCTTACTTGCCACAAAAATATGAAGATGTAAGTGGTTGGGGGTTAGAGCACTTACCAACTTCATACGGGGTGTAGTCAATCTTCAGTCCATTCTTGGCGTTTCCATGAACGTGTACAGGGACCTCCTTGCCATAAGGGGCTGTTGGGAGAGGTAAGTTCAGGATAAGGACGGTTTAAATTATTGTTTCAAAACAGAGACATGTTGCAAGGATTGAAAATAAAATCACAGGTATTGCAAAGGAGGGTGGAGGAAGATAAATGTTTAGTATACAGATAAATGGTTGGACATAGATAGAATTGGTCAAAGGACTAAATAATCTAGCTTTATTGTAAATAGGTAGATGGATCGGACAAGTAAATAGATGGATATATAAATATATTAGATATAAATTATATGGGTAGGTAGAGATATAGGTTGATATATAGATAGATCTATCGATGGATAGGTAGACAGATAGATAGATAGATAGATAGATAGAAAGATAGAAAGATAGATAGATAGATAGGTAGATAGATAGATAGATAGATAGATAGATAGATAGATAGATAGATAGATAGATAGATATGTAGATGGATGGATGGATGGATGGACGGATGGATGGACGGACGGACGGACGGACAGATAGATAGATATATAAATAGACATATATAGATAGATAGAGGTGGATAAGTAAGTAAATAGGCATGTATGTGTGTATACATTAGATATATGCATAGGTAAAGAGATAAATAGGGCTATAAATGCACAGAAAGACGTAGACGTTAGCACTATTTAGATAGATAGATAGATACGCTCGATTATATTATTATTCTTATTCTTGATAGATAGATAGATAGATAGATAGATAGATGATAGATAGATATGTAGATGTCTTCTTCTTCTTCTTCTTCTTCTTCTTCTTCTTCTTATTATTATTATTATTATTATTATTATTATTATTATTATTATCAGGTAGATAGATAAGTATGTAGGTAGATAGGTAGGTAGGTAGGTAGGTAGGTAGGCATACATATACAAGACAGATATATGTGTAAGGTATTGGTTGGATCACAGGTGAGCAGGTATGTAGACCGGAAAGTCCATAGAAAGAAAGATAGATAATAGAAAGATAAATGTAGATATGTATGTAGGTAAGTAGGCAGGAAGATAGATAAATAGCACGAGAGAGAGAGAGGGAGGGATAGAGAGAGAGGGAGGGATAGAGAGAGAGAGAAATAGAGGGAGGATAAGTAGTAGGCCTAATTAAATGAAAGCCTCTTACAGATGACGCGGACATCCAGTTTAGCATCTCCTGCATTGCGCATGTCAACACGGAAACTGGTGGGAACGTTAGCCGCCGCCATGTCTACCCCTGACCCTGTGACCTCTACACTGTCGGGGTCAAGGACGGGCACTTGGTGTGGACTTCCTGGAAAACAACATAAACACAGTAGAAGTTATGGCAATGGTGAAGAGCTGGGTTGGGCCATGATTATCTAGAACTATCCGATCAAAATATTACCATGTCAACAATCCCTCTAGACATGTCACTATCCGTATATAGAAGAATGTCCCAGGTGTGGAAGCCAATTGGGGAGGGAGAGG
This sequence comes from Elysia chlorotica, assembly GCA_003991915.1. Lineage (NCBI taxonomy): Eukaryota > Metazoa > Mollusca > Gastropoda > Plakobranchidae > Elysia > Elysia chlorotica. The sequence goes on from RQTK01000711.1 coordinate 89,025, forward strand.
GAGTTAAACGGCCAGTGCGTGAGCGTTGTTGCTCTTATAGGTTATTTTGCTTACCTCAGACACCAAAAAAAATTAAAAAAAAAAGTCACGAAAAGCATTTTGGCAAAAACGTTGCAACAAAAAAGGCAACCACAATCTTCAGTAGAAACACTTCCACGAAAAGTTACCTTGAAATAATCTGACCAAAATCTCACTAGAAATACTTAAACTGCAAGTTCCTCTGTCCACATTAAGAAGAAGAAAAACATTTTGGATTTAAAATACTAGGAAGTTCTTATTGGTTCATATGGCAACATTACATTTTAAACAGCATGACAAAGAAAAACTCACAAAAAAACATGTTTCGATACGCAGAGGGAACAACTTAAAAAGGCCTACTAAGATTTAAAACATCAATAAAACTAACCTCCGCCGAAATTCCTCTAGAGATACATCGTTATCCTCGATTAAAACACGTCGATTTTATGGATCAGGTTTATCCATTTACAACACGATATTAGGTAGATTTATTGAAGTTTGCAATGGAGTATAAATAATGCTAGATCTAAAGCCGATACCACATCATCACGAGTGAAGCGGCCATATTCCAATGTAAAGCCATCAAACCGTCCAACAAAATTGTCAAGTAGGGCGGAAATCAAAGACCGTGATATACCTAACACTAAGTTTGTCATAAGGTAGATGCTAGATCTAAAGCAGATGACGCACTATCGCGAGTAATGCGACCATCGTCCTGTGCAATACCCCGTCAAACAAACTTGTCAAGTAGGGCAGGAATCAGAGACCAGTGCTAAACCAGGAAAGACACACATGACACAGTGGTAAAATGGGGGCAGCAGTGAAGTTGGGGAGGGGGGGGGGGGGAGTGAGGAAAGAAGCAGAGAAGAAGATGTGCGGTCAGAAGGAAGACAATGACACAAAAATATTAAAAGTCCGCGGTCGGAGGGGGAGGGGGCGAGTGATATTACAGAGAGAGGATGAGACGAAGAAACGGAGATAGGGTTGACTCGAAAGGAAAAATTGGAACAAAAATAACGCCTGGAGTGTGGGTGTGTGTAAAAATGGCGGAGAGATCAAACCGAATCTAGGCTTATTGACAGAAGCTCGGGTGCGTCCGACATGTGATGATCGTTTTCATAACGTCTCCATAATAAATATACTCTGAACATCTGAGAGGTGATGAATAAGGTACATAGACAATCCTCAGAGCTATTCGGTTTCTGGGAGTGCCTAAAAAATCGCTGGACACACAGAGCTGACTATGTGGGATGTCATAGGGGTGTGAGGAAGGGGAGACAGAACAGAGAGGGAGGGAGGGAGCGAGAGATAGAGAGAGAGAGAGAGAGAGAGAGAGAGAGAGAGAGAGAGAGAGAGAATGGGTTCTGGGAGAGCAAATGGTAGAAAGAAGAAAGAAGCAAGCGATGGAAGGAAGGAGCGAGGGAGATAGAAGGGAGAGAAAGAGAGAGAGCAAATGAGATAAAGAATGAGAAAGCCGGAAATGGAAAGAGGGAGCGAGGCACACGAATGGCGAAGCTAAGGATGAAAGAAAGAATCAAGGGATGGAAGGACGAAGCAATAGATGGGAGAAAGAAGCAAGAGGGAGGGAGAATAGGAAAAGAGGAGGCAGGTGAGGGAGAGAGAAAGAACAACGGAGGGAAAAGAGAAAAAGCAAGAAAAAGGGTAGAGAGATAATGGAATGAAGGAAGCAAGAAAGAGGGTCCAAAAATACGGCCTCTGATGTTTGCTCTGTGTCCACACACACCGAGACAGTAAAGCTTTGAGCATCGGCCTCGCGGCTGGAGAATCCTCCTCCAGGAGTGTTTGAGGTGGGAACACTTAACATACCAGGCCCAGAGCAAGTCACGTGGCCAACACTGCTGCCTGGTAGAGCTTAACATTATCATAAACAATGTCTCACTTTTGGAGACTTTGAAACAAATTCGCTACGTGATAGGCGCTTCGTATTAGGAATACTGACGACCACAACAGAGAATGATACATAATTTTTTCAAAGGGACTAATTGCCTGATAACTTCCAAATGATTTGGTGTCAGGGCAGTTTAACTTATGAAATATTGAAACAGATTTGTCGCATTATAGGAGGTATAGTACGTAGTCAGGTCAGGTGTAGAGATGCCTCTTGAAACGACACACAATACGATAGACATTACATACGAACAAGAGTTATTTTAACTTTGATCCAGATACAGAAAGCGATGGACATTCTTGAATTTTCAAAAGGACTCATTGCTTGAGAACTTTGAAATGATTTGGTGTCAGGGCAGTTTAACTTATGAAATATTGAAACAGATTTGTCGCATTATAGGAGGTATAGTACGTAGTCAGGTCAGGTGTAGAGATGCCTCTTGAAACGACACACAATACGATAGACATTACATACGAACAAGAGTTATTTTAACTTTGATCCAGATACAGAAAGCGATGGACATTCTTGACGATAAAAAGTTCAGGAATCTTTGAAACAGATACACAACATGACAGACGGCTAGAACTAGCCTGTTCGCTACTGATTTGAACGTGTCAGTATAATATGATTAGCTGAGGACAGAAATCCCCATCCCCATTGTTCTCTATTTTATGACATTTAGCGTTACTAAATCAACCAAGGAACAAACAACACAATGGTCCAAAATTAAGAAGAAAACATACTTTTTTTCTACTTTACTATCCAGTATTTCTATTGAAAAAACCGTCAGCACAATGATTATGACCAAGTCACGCTACCCCTCCTCTTGCTTAGTGTGGCTGGTTGGTTGGTTGGGTTGGTTTAACGTCCAACAGCAGCACTATATAGGCTATATTGTGGACGGGCCACAAGACGGACGTCTGACAATTTTATGGGATACCATGACTCCTGTCTCAGCCGGTCACATTATACTGACACCGACCCAACCAGTAGGAAACGAAACAGCCAGGATTCGAACTCGGCACCTTTTGCGTCGGAAGCCGGTGTTCTACCCCTGGACCACCGCCCCCCCCCCCCTGCTCGGGGTGGCAGTAACGGGGGACCCATCAAGTTAAGAGACTAACCAACAAAATAACAAACAAGAAACTGTGACTGATAGCAGCACTCAATGAGGTATACGATGCTGATCAGGGATATAAAGAGAGTTGAACAAACCAACAAACCAACTAACCAACTAATCAACCAATAAACAAACAAACAAACTAACTAACTAACACATTGTTAGTTTATGTTCTTGAAAGGTTATGCTGTTGGACCATCGCACCAACCAACAAACAAAAGAATTCATCGGGTACCTGAACCTACAATCACCCAACCAATCAACCAAACAACCAACAAACCAGCAAAAGAAACAGGTTGTACCTGCACTGCAAACCAACCAACTAAGAAAAAAACAGCTAGTTACGTACCTGAGACAGTAAACCAACCAACCAACTAACTTAACCAATCAACGAAATAACCAACTAATCAATCAATCAACTAACTAACCAACCAACCAAACAACAAACGAAGCCGGCTTTCTAGTACCTGGATTGCAAATCATCATACCAATAACCCGACCAACCATTTAGCCAAAAACACTTAACCAAACAGTAAATAACCAACCAAACAACAAATCAACCATCAACTCACCCACATAGACACACGAAAAAGACAATACACAAAACATTCAGTATGTACATGAAACTGCCAACGAATCGACCAATCAAAAAACCAACCACCCACCCAAAAACCCACTCTACCAATCAACCAAACGACTATTCAATCGACAAACCAACCACCAACCAACCAACCAATCAACAAACAATAAGTTAGTTCCATACCTGGGACAGACACATTGTATAACCAAACAACCCAGCAAACAAATTACCAACCTACCATTCAATCAAGAAACCAACCAACCAACCCACCAATCCAACAACCCAACTAGCCCACTGAAGGAACCACCCCAACAATCAACTAACTAATCAACCAACGAACAAAAAAACAAAACAGTTCTACACCTGAGACACCTACACCCCGTAGCTAAACAACCAATGAACCCTTATTAACCTACCAATCACTCTAACAATCAATCAATCCTCAAATTACCCTACCAACCGACCAACAAACAAAACCCAGCTAGCTCTATATCTGGGACCACCACACCATATAACGAACCAACCAACCAATCCAACAACCCAATTAACCCACTCAAGGAACCACCCTACCAGTCAACCAACTAAGCGCCACACCATAATTTTTAAGGAACCAACCCACCAACATCTATCTACCTACCTGGTACGGCCACCCCGTTAAACTGTGTGTGCACCAGGTGCAGGCCGGCGTGCCGCGGGGTGAAGGTCACCTTGAACACCGTGTTGCCCTCGTCCTGGACGTAGTTGGGCACAATCTCCCCGTCACGCATCACCAGGATCTCCAGGTTCCCATCTCCTGCCGCGCTGGCGTCCACTGAGGGGGAGGGAGAGTAGGGAGAGTGGAGGGGGAGGGAGAGAGTAGGGAGAGAGTAGGGAGAGAGTAGGGAGAGAGTAGGGAGAGAGTAGGGAGAGAGTAGGGAGAGTGGAGGGGGAGGGAAAGGGGGGAGATGATAAGTTAGTGAGTGAACGTCATGTTGTGTCAAATGAGCATTCCATTGGTTTGTTCTTTACTATTATTTCATAATAATGGTTTATATTTGGATGGGCATGTGGGGTTGAGAGGGGGGAGGGGCGTCGGGGAAGAGATGAGTCGGTGAGTAAACTTAGGTTGTGGTAAATTTAGCATTGCTTTGCTATTCATTCATGACATTGGTAAGAGTGTATCGATAAAATAGTGGATTCCAATTTTTTAAAGAAAATCACCTGTTTTCAATTTATTTTTTTAGTTACTTGCATATTAAAAATTTGGTTTGGTTTCTTTTTAATTTATTTGCTAGGCTTTGGTAAAAGAAATGTGGTATGCCAATATATTGGCCATAGTTTACTTTTTGCATTATATTTATATACTAAGAGAGAGAGAGAGAGAGAGAGACAGACACATTGTATAACCAAACAACCCAGCAAACAAATTACCAACCTACCATTCAATCAAGAAACCAACCAACCAACCCACCAATCCAACAACCCAACTAGCCCACTGAAGGAACCACCCCAACAATCAACTAACTAATCAACCAACGAACAAAAAAACAAAACAGTTCTACACCTGAGACACCTACACCCCGTAGCTAAACAACCAATGAACCCTTATTAACCTACCAATCACTCTAACAATCAATCAATCCTCAAATTACCCTACCAACCGACCAACAAACAAAACCCAGCTAGCTCTATATCTGGGACCACCACACCATATAACGAACCAACCAACCAATCCAACAACCCAATTAACCCACTCAAGGAACCACCCTACCAGTCAACCAACTAAGCGCCACACCATATAACGAACGAACCAACCAACAGCTCTCTACCTACCTGGGACAGCCACCCCGTTGAACTGCGTGTGCACCAGGTGAAGGCCGGCGTGCCGCGGGGTGAAGGTCACCTTGAACACCGTGTTGCCCTCGTCCTGGACGTAGTTGGGCACAATCTCCCCGTCACGCATCACCAGGATCTCCAGGTTCCCATCTCCTGCCGCGCTGGCGTCCACTGAGGGGGAGGGAGAGTAGGGAGAGTGGAGGGGGAGGGAGAGAGTAGGGAGAGAGTAGGGAGAGAGTAGGGAGAGAGTAGGGAGAGAGTAGGGAGAGTGGAGGGGGAGGGAAAGGGGGGAGAAGAGTAGGGAGAGAGTGGGGAGAGAGTAGGGAGGACAAGGTAGGGAGAGAGTGGGGAGAGAGTAGGGAGGACAAGGTAGGGAGAGAGTAGGGAGAGAGTAGGGAGAGAGTAGGGAGGACAAGGTAGGGAGAGAGTGGGGAGAGAGTAGGGAGGACAAGGTAGGGAGAGAGTAGGGAGGACAAGGTAGGGAGAGAGTGGGGAGAGAGTAGGGAGAGAGTAGGGAGAGAGTAGGGAGAGAGTAGGGAGGACAAGTTAGGGAGAGAGTGGGGAGAGAGGGGGAGGGAAAGGGGGGAGATGATAAGTTAGTGAGTGAACGTCATGTTGTGTCAAATGAGCATTCCATTGGTTTGTTCTTTACTATTATTTCATAATAATGGTTTATATTTGGATGGGCATGTGGGGTTGAGAGGGGGGAGGGGCGTCGGGGAAGAGATGAGTCGGTGAGTAAACTTAGGTTGTGGTAAATTTAGCATTGCTTTGCTATTCATTCATAGAGCTTATCGATAAGATAGCGGATTCCAATTTAAAAAGAAAATCACCTGTTTTTATTGGTTTTGAATTACTGGCATATTAACAATTTTGTTTGGTTTCTTTGTAATTTATTTGCTAGGCAGACCGTTTTTCTTTGGTAAAAGAAATGTGATGAGCCAATATATTGGCCATAGTTTACTTTTTGCATTATATTTATATACTAAGAGAGAGAGAGAGAGAGAGAGAGAGAGAGAGAGAGAGAGAGTAAAATTTTGAGAGGGAAAGACAGTGAGAAAGAAAAAGATAAAAGATATATATAGAGAGAGACAGAGAGAGAGAGAGAGAGAGAGACAGAGACAGAGAAATAGGGAGAGACACAGGAATAGAGACACAGCCAAACTGACAGAAAGACAGGTAACTCACAGGTGAAAGAACTCGGCCTGTTGACCAGCCCAGGGTGGATGTTGGAGACTCGAACCTTTCCTGCGTCAAAAACTTTGATGGTAAACGGGCTACCTTGTATGGGCACTCCGGCATACTCAATAAACACTTTGTGGGCACCTAGAGAGAGGAAGGAACAATGATAATGATGGTAATAATAATAACTAACAATGAAAATGATATTCATCATGGCAGCAAAAATTTTACCATCAACATAAAGATAAAGACGACAATGACAATTATTACAACAAATAATACCAACAAAAACAAAACAAAAAAACCCAAAACAAAAACAATATGAACAATTTTGCAGGCAGGAGGTTTAAAGCTGGGAAACTTTTCTCAATAATCAGTAAGGATTAATCTAATGGGTGTAAAGTGTTTTCTAAATACTTGATTCCTTTAGATTTTTTTAGAGTTAATAACTCATGGAAAAGAATATCTAACTTATGTTTGGCTCATTTGTAGGTATTTAGAAGCTTGGTTAATCTTTATTAACTTATCGTTGTTCATACATATCAAGACTATCTTGAGTAATTTAGCATGAGCTTTTCTCGTTTCGTTAATTAATACAAATAATAGTTGCCTGTTGTGTGTACAAACTTTTCTCACCTACAACCGTGGGTTGCCAGTCTATCTTAGCGGTGCCATCCCCTCTCTCACCGAGGCGAGATGGAACTGTGGCTGCATTGGGAGCTGAAAACAATAGGACAACATTAAAGTGTATTATGAACAAAACATAGCAAATCAAAATATATTTGCCATGAGCACCTGAGTAGTCAAGTTCTTTTCAAGACAAGATATTCTTCTCTCCTTTTCAGGTTTTAAATTATATACAAGAATTTCTAGGGCACTTGTTGCATAGATTAAAACTTGTATAAAGTGCAAATAAGCTCTTTCAGTCATTGGATATTTGATGTTCAAATGATAGGCTTTGATTCCATATCCCTTTTTATATTAAGACCTTAGAATTTCTGATTTATAGTATACCCGTTTAAGAAGTTCGCATTTGTTAATACATGGTCAAACTAACACCGAACTCTAAAACAATGTTCACACAAATCTTAGTTCCTATATTCAATCTAAATTATAAGATTTTGTAATGAAATCGTTTGACAAAATGAACTTTTTTTAAAACCATTGCCAATATGATGATACAACACGGCAGTAAATCAAACAATACTATTGGTATTTTTCCGCCATTATGAACCCCCCCCCCCACACACACACACCCACACCCGATACCTAACACATACACACAATCACACACAGATTTCACTCACCAACGACCTTAACAGTGAGATCATCGAAGGAGCCGTGCGGGGACACGATGCTGAAAGTCGCACGTTGGTCCAGGGGTATCAGCGTCCAGTGGTCCCCAGTGATGCGGATACCGCCAACATCAATCACAGGGATCGAGAACGGGGACTCTACGAGGGTGAGGATGGAAAACACACTGACATTGGGGGGCTAAAATACATTCTAGTTTGTTTTGATCCGTCATACCACTAGTTTTAAATACAAGATTCTGCACACAAAAACTGCTTTGTCAACAGATTATAAAGCCATTGATTTTGTTCCCTGCTGCTATTATCCATATAATTAATTAAGTTTCGGCCAGTACTTAATTTTCCTTATAAGAAAATACACGAAAAAAGTCCTGCACCAACAATGTTCAGAGCAAAACTCCGTACAGCACATCCAAAGAAAATGCAGTAGCAAAAATATCGAGACCCATCCATAAAAATGATAAAAAGAAAAATCTCATCAAAAGTCAAAGTAATATATCCTGAGTAACCTCCCTAAAACAACCATAGCAAAGTTCCAGGTCTATAGAGAAGACCCACCTGGCGTGTGCAGGTCATTGTAGGTGACCGTCATGTGGTACGTGCCCTCGGACTGACCAATGAAACTCGCGTCATAGCGTCCACCGCCAGCAGACAGGACCGTGACTGGAACAGCCCAGCCCTGAGACTGAACGGTCACCTCTACACTGCCCTCGCCCGCATCACTCGCGTCGACTGGGTGTAGAGATAAGGAGGGGGGCATGGTGGGTGTGGATAGTGTAAAGGGGAGGAGTGTTGGGAAAGAGGGATATTGTTAGGACATAGCTCAACGGAGAACAAATGAACAAACAAACACATTGACTGCATTAAAAAAAGGTTTATTAATTAGAAAGAATGACAGAGAACCAATCATAAATCATAACACAATACTTCCTAACAGATATGGACATTGAAAGGATGTAGAGAGAGAATAGAGAATGAGATACAAACAAACAGACAAACAGACATTCAATCAGGCAGATAGAATGACAGAAGTTAAAAGAAAAAAAATGGAGTGCAGACCAAAGGGCAGAAATTGCTGGTTTACCAAAACTAATATTTTGAAAAGGTATGACTATATATATAATTAAGTATACATGTATATGTATATATTACATTTTATTACTGTCTTTACGATGAGATGATACAACGGAAATATTGGCATGGCATTATAAGGAGCACAGCCAATGTAAGCTTGCCTTCTTTATGAGCTAACAGTCTCAGTAAAACACACTTTGCAACAAAACATGTCCAAACTTACTGGCAAATTTGCATGGCACTCCGACAATACCCTGCTTGACCTTTGACACACGCACCAAACTGGGATCAAAGGTCCTGACTTGGAAAGGGCTCCCTTTAACCTCTTTGCCTTGCAAGGTCGCACGGATAGAGTGCGTGCCTGAACGGAGGAAGGTGAATAAAGGAAAGATTATTATTTTTATTATTATTATTATTATTATTATTATTATTATTATTTTTATTATTATTTTTAATACTGTGCCTGCACTCTCAAGACTTTACAATGTATACATTCTGTAGAGCCAAACGCATCATTAATATGTAAGAATAACACAGAGGTAATTGTTCAAAGTAATTTTTTCAATGACTGCAGATAACACTGATCCTGACACACACGATGGACATAGGCCTACCTATCTCTCTGGGCGTGTAGTAGACATTCATGGACCGTCTATCTCCATGGGGTGTGAGGCGACTTGGGACAGAGTGACCGCTTGGACCTTTTAGTAGTGTGATGGGTCACGTTAATAGTTATAAGAATAGAAGAGCTGACAATACAGCACTGGCCATTGCATGTCACACCATACGGTTTTGCACATAATATATACAGAGCTGCATATATCACATACAAAACATAGGGCACTGCACATATCATATACATCAATTAGTATTGCACATACAGAATTGTATATATCCCACACAACACAAATGGCATTGTAATGTATAAAATTAAACATAAAATATTACCATTATTACCATACGCTGTACATACAAAACACAATCATGTGTTACTGCACAGTGCCCACCATGTACTTTCTTTTAATTAGCGCAATTGACCAATTTTCGTGTAGACAAACAGCATTGCACTGATTCTAACCTGAGGAGCATATTGTCATTGGTATTTAGTTTTAGGGCTTTCATGCAGAAGGCCTGTGGTTCGAATTCGATGAGGCCACCTCATTCTCAATTGGTTGAGTCAATGTCATTTTTATGTCACAGGGCATATTCGTGGTATCCTACTCTTAAACCCTGTAGTCATAAAGGATCTTTCTTAAATCTTAGGATATGCAGAAATAATAGCGATTCCACATTCTAATGCAAATATACATTCGCATGACAAATAACATTTTATTACAGTCCTAAAGATGAGATGATGCACCTGGAATATTGGCATTAAGTTCGAATCGAAACTTTCTGATCGTCTGAAAGTAAGAGCTTTTTCTATGACACTGGCGTTATCCTCGGTTCAATTCCCTGAATAGGCCACTTTGTGCCCTAATTACTCGTAGTTTGGCCAGGGTCAATTTAATGTGACTAGCTTTAACAAAAGTGCTGGTATCCTTATTCTGTGACTGTATGACAGCATCACAATGGTCAGATGATTTTAAATAAAGACGATCTGTAATTTGGTGAAAAAAGGAAATTAATAATATACCATGTGTATATCCATAACCAATTACAATTCGTTCCACAGTTTTTACCAAATCACAAAACCACAATGTAAATAAATTATGTTATAATTGATAGCGATACAATATTTTCATTGCAGAATTTGTAACACCAAGTTAACATTTATATACAAAAGGAGTTTACAAATATATATATATATATGTATCACAAAAAGGAAATAGAGCTCCAATGCATATATCTGCACATACAAACGTTGAAAAGTAATATCAATAACACACCGAGTTTAAATCGGTTTAAAAAGACATATACAGAGCTCCTAACACATATACACTAATAATAAAAAAATAAAGTAAATAAACCAGTGGAGAAATAAAGTAAAAAACATAAAATGTGAACATACTACGAGGGAAGCTTTTCGGTGAAAATTATCGTTTTTGCACTAAACGTTGAGGTGATTTATGTAGGCTTGTCGAAATTTTGTATTGCCTTATGAATGTAAAAGTTGTGTCCAACAAACGCTCATTCCTTTTACACAGAATATACATCGAAATTCATACCAAACAAAAGATTAGAAATTTAAAGACAGTTCCATATTGAATGTAAATAAAAAAAACAATCACAGAGAAAGTTATGATGGACCACATGCAACAACAAAAATGTGGAAAGGAAGGTTTGTGGAACAGAGTGAGGGCGGGGTTGGGGTAGGAGTTTGGGGGTATCAACTGTCATCTGCTGTTTGAATGTAATAATATATAAAAAAAATACTAAGAACAACAACAACAACAACAACAACAACTACTTGTATAATAATAGGAATAATAATAATAAAAAATAAACAAATAAATAAATACAAATAATAATAATAATAATAATAATAATAATAATAATAATAATAATAATAATAATAATAATAATAACAATAATAAAAAAATATTACTTATCATCCAATACTGCAACAAGGAAAAGAAGCAGCCAAACACACGCACACACGTTCAAACACAATCAAAGCAAAACTGGTGGTTATCTATCTAGCAAGTGATGGATACAAAATCAATATATCAATCTTTAATGAAGAAAATTTGTCAAGGAGCATGGATGCTTCAAGTGGCTACACTACAAAGCATACATCATTACAGGTGCCGACACACTAAAACACTGTGTACAAACATTTAACACTCTACATTTTACACATACAAACCTATTTAGTGTTGTAAATAATAGTATTACAACACCAAAGGTGCAAAAAAAACAACAAAAAGATAGCTTGATTTCATAGTATAACATAATCAAAATGAAAAATAAAAGAATACAAGAGAACCATATTATAGAATTATACTTAAAATAAAATAAACTTATATAATATATATGAGTCTAAGAAAGTGTAAAACTGAGCAATTGCAAAAATGTTAAATTAAAATCAATGGAGCAAAAAAGAAAGAAAAAAAAATTACTCTAAAATAAGTTTATAAAAGATTGAAAAAAACATAGCAGCAGATAAATTATTATTGAGCCACTGAATCAAACGTTGTGGAGTTGCAGGATAAGATTCACTAGTATTTAGTTTTAAAATCTTACACATATATATTCTGTACACAGAAGGCCTTCATGACATTTTAAATAATTTTTAAAAACATTGTACGCCAAACATGAGTCTATATATCAAACCCAATGTTATATTTAATCAAAAACTGCATTCTATAAATCTTATACACCCAACCACAAGGCTGGGTCCGATTGTATTGGAGGCGTAAACTGTGAAGGGTGAGTTTTACATCCACTAGGGATCCGTGGAAAGAGCTTGGTATCTATAGGAATAATCATAATTATAAACCTGAAAGATAAAATCTATATAAAAAGGTAGAACTTTCGCAGTGTTGTTTTGGGAATTTAAGGTTCCCTGCTGTATAGAGTCTAACCATATATTTCATATGCCTAGATTGTCAGATGACCAAGGCATGTATCTGAAACATAAAAAACGTTTAGGGGAGGGTGATGACCTCTCAGTATGAGTGAGGGAAGGGAGCGAACTTTGAGAGGGTGGGGAGGTTACCTACTACGTTACTTACGTCCATCACGTGACCAGAGCGCATGTGAAAGTAAAAAGGTGAAGGTTGAGGGGGGTGGGATGTAGGGGTGGGGGTGGAAAGGGGTGCATAGAAGTTACCTGCAGATGGAGTAACCCAACTTTTTTTGTACCTGTGATTTGCACATCAGTTGATAGTTTGGCGATGTTGGCCTGTGATTGGATGCGGAAGGAGGACTCGGTCTGCACTGGAACGAGCCCGGTCAAGCCAACAATGGAGGCATTCAAGGCCTGGGCCATGCACGTCAAAGGGGAGCCTGGGGTGCGAGGATCAATAATGAAAAGATCAATTCAGGTGATTTTTTCATAAGTAAAACAGGAAAAGTAATGATCAATTTTTTAAATCTTTTTCTATATATGTTAATTAATTTTTCAATGGCATAACACTTAAGGATAATACCAATCAATATTTTATTAATTTTTCAATCTCGGATCTATTTAATTTGTTTTTTTAGATCTTTGAGTACTCTGATAATTTTTGTGTATTTGTTTCATGGTTGTTGCTTTTGTTAGAGTCCATATTTCTGATCTGCATTTGAGAACAGTTTCTACTGTGTGTCTAAAAACGATAATAATAATAATAATAATAATAATAAGTACATTTTTATAGCGCTTCATGCCGAGGCCTCAAAGCGCTCTACACGATTCTTTCATTCGTCCATACTAATTGTACATCAGACACACCCACACCCATATAAACACACTGCACACACAGACACTCAATATCCAAAAGCAAAATTTGACATTATATTACTTATCAAGATAATTTTTAAGTATATGATTGAAAGTGAAAGGTGGATATAATTATGCTGAATCATGTGGAGTACGGTATTAATTTATTCAGGGGCATTGATGAATACCTGCTCAAGAGATATAAAAGCTGCAATCGGAATGGCATGGACAGTACTATCCAAACTAGACAAAATTTGTAAATCGAGATTGGAAGAGGATCTGAGAAGAAACGTTTTTAGACACACAGTAGAAACTAAACAAGACAGGGGGAGATATGGGGTTAAAACAAGACAGGGGGAGATATGGGGTTAAAACAAGACAGGGGGAGATATGGAGTTAAAACAAGACAGGGGGAGATATGGGGTTAAAACAAGACAGGGGGAGATATGGGGTTAAAACAAGACAGGGGGAGACATGGAGTTAAAACAAGACAGGGGGAGATATGGAGTTAAAACAAGACAGGGGGAGATATGGAGTTAAAACAAGACAGGGGAAGATATTGGGTTTAAACAAGTAACATTGAGAAGGGGTTGTATTAAGTTGACTAGGGGAGAGACAAAGGGATCCATAATGAAAAGATCAATCCAGGTGATTTTTTCATTAGTAAAACAGGAAAAATAATCGTCAATTTTTAAAATCTCTTTCTATATATTTTAATTAATTTTCAATGACATACCACTTAACGATAATACCATTCAATATTTTATTAATTTTTCAATCTCAGATCTATTTAGTTTGTTATTTACACCTTTGAGCACTCTGATAATGTTTGTGTATTCGTTTCATGCTTGCTGCTTTAGCTAGAGCCCATATTTCTGATCTGTATTTGAGAACAGTTTCTACCGTGTCTCTAAAAATTCTATTCTCAGATCCTCTTCCAATCTCGGTTTACAAATTTTGTCTAGTTTGGATAGTACTGTCTTTGCCATTCCGATTGCAGCTTTTATATCTCCTGAGAAGGTATTCATCAAGGCCCCTAAATAAATAAATACTCCATTATGTTTCAGCATATATCCACCTTTCATTTTCAATCATATACAGCAAACTGCCACCCAAAACAACAACAATAAAAGGCAGACGTCGTAACACTAACAGCTGTCACTCACAAGGCAGGTTGTGGTCGTTGAACTGGATATCCACCTGCTGCATGCCAGCGTCAACGGGAACAAACTTGATCAGGTACAGACCTGGACGCTGCGCCTCAACCTCGTTTGGGATATTCCCGTTGTTGACCATAATCTGAAGCTGGCCCTCGCCGGCCTCGCCCACGTCAACTGGAGGAGATAAGGAAAGGGGGGTGGGGGGGGGTGTAGAGAAAAAGATGTATAACTTAATGCTATTTTCACAATGTACATTTATACAATAGTGTTCGTTTATATGTTGGCATTTGTAAACATTCTTTCTTATGCTGTATAGGATTGAAAGCGCTGGTGATTACTCGTAAAGATAATGTAACTGGTTTTAAAGCGTGGTTTGTGTGTAATTCTATTGGTGTTCATTGTGGTGTCTCACTATTATTGTAATGTAATTTCTTTTGAAGATGTCACATTCAACATTATATATTTTCGATGTAACACACATTGACTGAATAAATTTGAATTTGAATTTGAATTTGAATTTGTTAGCAGGGGTGGGAGGACAAGGGGGAGGGTGGGAAGTAAGGGTGGTACTGGTACATTAGATTTTTCTGTATTTTAAGTCTCATAGGCTGTAAGGGAAAGAAGTGTATGTGTGTGTGTGAGAGAGAGAGAGAGAGAGAGAGAGAGATAGAGAGAGAGAGAAATAGTGAGAGAGATAGAGAGAGAGAGAGAGAAAGTTATTATGAGAGAGAGAAAATAAGAGAGGACACCAAAAAAGAAACTCACAGAAAAAACAAAAATGCTTAATAAAAATAAACCTAAAAAAACTCATTAATAAATAAAATTCATGTACTTTAGTCCTTTTTTGACAGGTTCAAGTTAATGAATTTATGATCATTCAAAAAAAAAAAATCAGATCACACCACCATTAATCAAAAACCATAAACCATACACTTTTTTTTTTTACCGCTTTTCAAACTTCACAGTGTGTTTGTGTGTGTGTATGTCCACACCCGGTGATCACCTGACTTTCTAGTGAAGAACTCAATTTATACACATAACGCTTTTCGCTGTTCACTTTTTGACTTCACAGTGTATATCTGTCCACACCCAGTGGTCAAGCAACTTAACATAACGCTTTTCGCTTTTTGGTTTTTGACTCCACAGTGTATATCTCCACATCCGGTGGTCAAGCTACTTACTGGTGAAGAACTCAATTTATACACATAACACTTTTTGCTCTTCAGTTCTTGACTCCACAGTGTATATCTCTACACCTGGTGGTCAAGTGACTAAACATTACGCACAATGTATATATCTCCACCCCCGGTGGTCAAGCTACTTACTGGTGAAGAACATGGTCTCGTTGACCAGACCGTCAGCCAGCGGGGTGACCTTGATGGCTCCAGTGTTGTAGGCTTTGGCCACGAAAGGGCTGTCCGTGACGTCATGGTGGCCATACTGCACTCGTATGGTGTAGTCGCCTGGTTTAAGAGCAACGAGTGGGTGGAGTCAGGGGTGAAATAGCCTATCTCCATTCATCATATACTAGAGGTTTATAGAGTTTTAGAAATAAAGTAATAGCCTATGGCCATTCATTATATACTAGAGGTTTATAGAGTTTTAGAAATAAAGTAATAGCCTATGGCCATTCATTATATACTATACTAGAGGTTTATAGAGGTTTAGAAATAAAGTAATAGCCTATCTCCATTCATTATAATATACTAGAGGTTTATAGAGTTTTAGAAATACAGTAATAGCCTATCTCCATTCATTATATATAGTAGAGGTTTATAGAGTTTTAGAAATAAAGTAATAGCTTATCTCTATTCATTATATACTAGAGGTTTATAGAGTTTTAGAAATAAAGTAATAGCCTATCTCCATTCATTATATACTAGAGGTTTATAGAGTTTTAGAAATAAAGTAATAGCCTATCTCCATTCATTATATACTAGAGGTTTATAGAGTTTTAGAAATAAAGTAGGCTATTCATTCATTATATACTAGAGCTGTATAGAGTTGATGAAATAAAGTAATAGCCTTTCTACATTCATTATAATATACTAGAGGTTTATGGAGTTTTAGAAATAAAGTAATAGCCTATCTCCATTCATTGTATACTAGAGCTTTATAGAGTTTTAGAAATAAAGTAATAGCCTATCTCCATTCATTATATACTAGAGGTTTATAGAGTTTTAGAAATAAAGTAATAGCCTATCTCCATTCATTATATACTAGAGGTTTATAGAGTTTTAGAAATAAAGTAATAGCCTATCTCCATTCATTATATACTAGAGGTTTATAAAGTTTTAGGAATACAGTAATAGCCTATCTCCATTCATTATATACTAGAGGTTTAAAGAGTTTTAGAAATAAAGTAATTATATAGCCTATCTCCATTCATTATATACTAGAGGTTTATAGAGTTTTAGAAATAAAGTAATAGCCTATCTCCATTCATTATATACTAGAGGTTCATAGAGTTTTAGAAATAAAGTAATAGCCAAACTCCATTCATTATATACTAGAGGT
>RQTK01000711.1:106830-116879 GCA_003991915.1 Elysia chlorotica
ATGATGATGATGATGATGATGATGATGATGATGATGATGATGATGATGATGATGATGATGATGATGATGATGATGATGATGATGATGACGATGATGATAACTACAATATAAAGATGAGAAAGAAAAACGCTGTATCTACTAACCGACATCGGTGGGGATGTACGTTACAACCGTGTCTCCGTTAGACTCCGATGACAGGTTACAAGGCACGTTTTCCTGGGATGGTCCTGGTGGGTCGGGATCCAAAACATCAAATTGTCAGTCACATCAAAGTTAGTCAATGCGAACCCAAACTACATCAAAATATGGATCACCAATAGATACTTAGATATATGTTTCTTAGAATCAGATAAAAAAAAAAACAAGGATATTTAAGGCGTTGACCAGCCGTCGTCAGAATGATGGCCACCTGAAAAATTAAGGCTGATTAGAAAGAGAGAATAAAATAAGAAGGAAGCTGGTGAAATATATTTAGAACAAACACACTTATACACATGAATGAAAAAAGTACACATGTTATATTTAGGCTTGTCAATTCCCATAATAAATTGAAATAAAAGGAGTTGATCCCATTCAATAATTTCTTTGGTATGCTAAACGCGCATTGATACGCTTTTGCTTAAGACAGACAGATATGTGTGGCTCCTTTAAAAGGAAAACATTGACCGAAACAAACAAGCAATAAGTAGGAGAGTAAACACACACACATACATACACACATATATACAGGTATATATACGAATTCACACACGCACACGCCATACAAATAAATGAAACTACCAAGCACCAAAAGCCGTTACAGTCACTGTTTCTTCGACTAGCGTGCAATCATTTAGTCAATAATATTAGTAGAGCAAGGGCTACAGTGGGGGTTAGATCAGATGCAAACTGGGTATGATGCAAATAATGTTCACAACAATTTAGAAATACTGATAAACCCATCGAGTTTAAGGCCAGCAAGGCCAATAGTCGAAGAAAGTTAGAGATTGATTTGGAAGAGGAACAAAAGAACGAATAGAAGATCAGAGGGATGCATTGATTGGGATAAGGGTGGAGGGTGGGGTAGGAGAAAGTGAGAAAGTGGCAGAGGTTGATATTGCTTAATATATATTGGTTGGTTGAGGACGTGATTTTTACGGGTGCAGGGTGTGGTGCTTATGTCAATGTGAGAGCCGATAGGCTGGTCTGATATTGTTGTTGTTGTGGTTGTTGTTGTAGATGATGATTTTGTTGTTGTTTAGTCCAGTGGTCTCTTAGGTTCCGCTCTTTCGCTTAGAGACATGTATATAAAGGCAGCACTTCTTTGTAGCCGAGTTGAGATTGAACATTGTTGGGAAGGTCATGTTTCGAAGGAAGGAAATGTTGTACGAGTTTGTTAAGACAATGGCATTTGAAGAAATTCTCATTACTTAGACGTTAGAGTTAAATTAGTAGTGTGTTTCCTGGATTGAGACTTTTAGGATGATGGTTGAGAGACTGGGCTAAAACTCCTGGTGTGGATTATTGTGTTCACCGACTTCTATAGTTCCAAATGGTCAGTCCAAATTGCTCAGTCTTCTTTGAGCCCTGTTTGCCAGCGCCGGTGGCAAAACAAAACTAAGTAGAGCTGTATATTTCCATACAATTTGCGCTTGAGTTCTGCTGGTATAAAAGTTGGGAGCTGTGAAGTGGTTAGTTTGTCATAAAATTGTGTGTAGTAGTACAATAGTATAAGGCATGTGATAGTGCATGTAGTGCTTAGTATGTTTTTAGCCAGCGAATAGGATATGACAGTCTGAAAATTGTGGCTTTATGAGAGAGAGAGAGAGAGAGAGAGAGAGAGAGAGAGAGAGAGAGAGAGAGAGAGAGAGAGAGAGAGAGAGATATAAAGTGAAGGAAATAGAGAAAGGGAGACAAACACAGAGAAACAGATAAAGAAAGTGAGATAGAGAGGGAAACAGACCACAGTTCCTTAGGTT
The DNA here is from genome assembly GCA_003991915.1 of Elysia chlorotica. Taxonomy (NCBI): domain Eukaryota; kingdom Metazoa; phylum Mollusca; class Gastropoda; family Plakobranchidae; genus Elysia; species Elysia chlorotica. Next base: position 108,789 of record RQTK01000711.1, read on the forward strand.
CCCCTGGGGGTGACATAAAGGGCGACACATATTGTTTGGATTATGTCATTGATTATGTAATCGATTATTTCAGGGCCAATGTTATATGGAGAACATAAAAATGGGTGAATCTCTGATGTACCTTGATAATGGTGATGAGAAAACAGATAAATATGCAAAGTCTATGATTTTTTTTTATTACAATAAAAGATATGAGTCAATATAAAATTAATTTTTTGTTTTTATTGGTTAGAACTGGTTAGTGGTTTAGATAAAATAAATAAATAACAGCACTGGATTAATCGAATATCACCTGTGACGGTAGAATAATAGAAGTCTTTTTTCTCTCTGTATGTAAATTACAATTGAAATTGTATTATTAGGTCTCATAATACTGAGTCTTTGTTGTGTTGCATGGTTTTAGTAACGATGAAAAAAAACAACCCAAAATGCCCACCTCAAAAGTAACCTACTTTGCCACTTAGATAAGTAAAGGGCTTGAGAATCAGGTTGAGCAAAAACACCAACAAGACAATAATCTCTATGGGGGTCTGAGAAAGAGTGCAAAATGAGAACCTTTACCAGATATGCTTCTTTTACTTTAGACGCACGCCGCTCAGATGCTCGCACGGTGAACAAGCAGGGCCGATTACTGTGCAATAGTATAATAGGATGATGGTCTTGGATCTATCCCTCACTAATAAGCAACTTCTAGCCTAAAAACACAAACATTGACTTTCTCGGTAGCAAAAAAAAAGCTGATTAAAAAAAAAAAATTCCTTCAGTTATTTTTCTCGCTTTTAAAACGTTAAACATCAGACATAATAATTCCAATTATTATATCCTTTCAATATAAAGCCTCTGGACCACATGGGCTGAGCTGAAGAGGACCAATCAGACACGAGTTCGGTGAAGGAGAGTTGCTACGGCGGTATGTTCCACAGGGAACCAAGATAATTAATCTAAATACCGTTTTAATTTTTTTTCAATAAAAAGTGGAAAACATTTCTACCAGAGAGCCAATCTCTCTCGCAGTATAAAATATCCTGTTGCAGGATGTTTCTGAAACGCCGATGTAGCAGACCTACTGGGTTTTCTTTCTTATTTCAATCAGGAGAAAAGTTCTCTCCTAGCCTAATGTCTCCTAGAATCCAAAGGAAGGCTCCCATATGACGACGGGGCCCCCATAATGCAGCAAGCAGCAGACCTACTCGCGACTGGCACAGTGCCAGTTTTGGACAGAGCTACCTCGTATGGAGACGTCCATCTCTTTCTCAGAGAGCCTGTCGCCTCGGGGCTGGATTCGAACCGTTGCCTTCTTGTGGCAAGGCACGCGCTCTTCCCCCTTGAGCTTGATGGCAGCTGAATCCAGGATGCGAATCTTCCACGGACTTCCTGTGAAAGATCAAAACAAAAGTCGTCGGTCAGAGAACTGTGGGTTTCTTTGTAGGGGAGAGAGCTCAATCCTTGTTCCCCATTAACTCTTTCAAGACATCCTTCATAAAATTCTATTACACGTATTCCCTTTCGACGCATCATTTCATATAGTGTAAAATAATGGTGTCCTGTGCAGACATCAGCGTCACTACAAGATTGAGTCTCCGAGGTTTCCAAGGAGGGTCCCACAAAGCGTCAGTACCAATACAAACTTCTCACCATTTTCCGTGCTGTTAAAAAGACAGTGTACTAAACTTGGACTCTTGCCTCACCCGTCACATTGTACTTTCACCAGCTTAACCAGTAGAAGGTGAAACAAATATGTTCTACCCCTGGTTTGTAAGTACTCCTCCCCTGTACCTCCCCCCCCCCCCTTACCTTCCACAGGACTGTCGTTGAAGGTGACCTCCACGTTGTGTGTCTGTCCGTTCTCCGGCAGGAACGACGCGGTAAACAGGTGCTCCCCCCTGTTCTCCACGTTGCACGGCACGTTACCGCCGTTGACGCGGATCTCGATGTTCCCCGAGCCCGCCTGGGACGCGTCGACTGGAGACGGGGAAGGTTAATTTAGGGTGGGTGTGAGTGCAAGTGCTCCAGGTGGATACGTGTGGATGCATAGATGGATAATAGATGAATGGGTGGATGGGTTGATGAATAGAGGGATGGTCAGATGCATGGATGGATATATGTGGATGGATAGATGGATGTATGGTTTGTTGGATGAATGGACGGATTGATAGATGGATAGATGGATGGATAATTAGATAGATGGATAGATGGATGGATGGATGGATGGATGGATGGATGGATGGATGGATGGATGGATGGATGCATAGATGGATGGTTGGATGCATGTATGGATATATGTGGATGTATAGATGGATGTATTGTAATTGAATGAATGGATGTCAGGCATGTATGTGGATGGATAGATGGATGTATGGTTTGTTGGATGAATAGATGGATGGTTAGATGGATGCATGGACGGATATATGTGGATGGAAAGATGGATGTATTGTTGGATGAATATATAGATGGATAAATGGATGGGTCGATGGATGGATGGTTGGATGGACAGATAGATATATAGATTAGCAAGAGATGTAGAGAGGAGCGAGATGAGACAGGCATGTAGACAGACACAAAGACACGTACATAAAGAGACAGACAAATATACAGATACAGAAACCGAAAAAAAGAACAATCAGAGGCAACGCCCACACAGGCATGCTACTCACTATGGAAAGTCACGTGCTCATGTCTGCCGGAAGTTGTGGGCATACCACTGACCACCAACTTCCGGCTGTCGAAGGCTTCCGCCATGAATGGAGATCCCTTGACTTCCTGCTCGGCAAACTTCACTTGGATGGTGTACTCGCCTGGTGCGAAGAATCACACGTCATGGGTGAGTGTGTGAGAGTCAAGGAGAGTCGGGGAAGGTATGGAAAAGTTGGGGGAGAGTAGGGAGGAGTAGGGTAAAGTAGGAAGAGTAGAGTAGGTGAGTGCAAGGGAAAGTGGTGATAAAAGGAGATAGCAGGGAAGAAAGAAGAGAGATCCCAAGTCAGAGGAGAGTGCAAAAAAGTCGGGGAGAAAAGGCGAGAGGAGTGATAAGGGGGGAAGATTGGGTGAGAGTAGGGGAAAGTATGAGAGTATGGTTAAGGTGGAGGTATCAACGGGAGAAAAGAAGGGGGTACTGTCCTTGCCTGGGGAAACAAGTCCGGTGAGAGCAGGTTCAGTTGAATTGGTTGCGTAACGTCCAACGTGAGCACTATATAGGCTCTCCGTGCTCTCACTGCTCATACCTAGTAATGATAACACTCACTAAACCTCCCCCCCCCTCTTTTTGCTCCCACATTACCCCTGCATACTCAGCAACTTCGCTCCCTCCCCCTCCACCGAAACAAAAAGAAAGAAATCCTTTTTGCTCCCGCCCTCCCCGCACTCTTGACATCTTTCCTCCCCCACCCCTCCTCTCGTACCTTTATCCCCCGGGCCGTATGGTGACGACGAGCTGCGCGTGGACGCGTGATGTTGCCGCTGCACAGATTCCAAGACGCGCGTGGTTTGAGCGGCCGTCAGCACGCGGGACTGCGCGCTCTTGTTCACGCGGAACGAGGAGACGTGCTCGGGGCGGGTGACGCGCGAAATCTTGGAGCCGCTTCCAGCGCCAGTCACGTGACGCAGCTCCTGCTGGCGAGACATGTGCTCGTCAAACGCCGGCAGACGCTCGTAGATGACGCGGTCTCCGTGCGCCGCGCCGCGGTTTCTTGCCGCTGACGCCCCACTAGCGGTGGACCGCGAGGACGTGTGGCTGCTCACCTCGCGCCGGTGGAGCATCGTGCTGCTGCGCTGGGGCGAGAAGGAGGACTCGCCGCGCCCGCCTGTGGGGGCGGCTTGGAGCTCCCAGTTGCTGCCGTGGACTGAGTCCCGCGAGGCGGTGCCGCCCGCTACAGACGACGCCGCGCTGCCGCTAATGATGGAAGAGCTCGCCTGGACCTCTTCGTCCGCCCAGCGGTTACCGCCGCCTCCATACAGCCCCGCGGGCGTCACCCGCGCGTTCTTCCCGCGGCGCGGCGGGGCGGGCTGGCCCTTGAAGACGTAGTTCTCCTCGTAGCGGGACTCGGAGTGGACGCTCCCCTGCTCCGACATGGGCACATGGCCCGGCCCAGGGAAGTTGAAGGCGAAGCGGTCGTCGTCTTCCTCCAGCGCGGGCGGTTCTGGCTCGGGGTGACTCACGCCGCTAGCGGGAACACTGGGACGCGGCGCGCTGATGAGATCACTGCCGGCGAACGCCTGGCTCAGGTTGTGGGCGGCTCGGTCGCGCGAGCTCGTCCCGGAGAACTGGGCGGCGAAATGCCGTTCTTGGTGGAAGCTGCTAGTCTTCGTGGACATGGTGCAGGTGGGTGTTTAGTCTCTCCGTCTGTTTGTTCTAAAGTGAAATTCGAAATCACAGCCTTCTGTCTGATGACTGACAACAACTGTGATAATCTGTTTGGCTGGTTTTGGCGTTGTTATTATTGTTGCTGTTGTTGTCGTTGGTGTTGTTGTTTGAAAGGTTTAAATTTAGTCGCACTGCTAATATTCCGTAAAACTTCTTACACTCTGTTTAACTGGCTGTTTTTGAATAGACTCACACTTTAGTCCTCCTACTTCCCAGTTCAGAGCACTTCTAGCAATATCTTGATTTGTTTGCCTTAGAACAAGATTTGACTTTGGACCTCCCGGCCATTACTCCAGTGCACTACTGAAGGTTTCTCTGTCTTTCTGTCTCTATGTATCTTTTATAAAAAAATGAAATTTACGTTGGCTGGAGTTTTTTCAGGGTTTCAAACCTCCTGCATACTGGTTGACCTTAAATACACTTCAAATTGCAGTCCGTCCTGAGATTCAAGACCCGGATTTTCAAAATAATAATAAAACAAAACAATAATATGTCGGCGCAGTAAAAGGGTTTTTTTCCTTTCACGTTTAAACCAGTGCTGAACACAGAGTCCGAATTTGACCAGCAAAGTATATCAGTTCTCAAATAGAACTATGGAGATTTTTTCTTAGAAATAGTGTATACGGGATTTTTCCTAATCGATGAGGAGCAAAAGTTAGAAAAGGGAAGAATGGAAAAAAAACGGATTTTAAAGCCAAACGTTATCAATAATAATTTAATTTTACTAGTGTTTCATCTTTGAAAGCGGAGCTCACTTACAGAACGTGCAAAGTCACAAACTGTATTTTCTTTTTTTTTATGGCAAATTCTTGCCAAAAATTTACTCTTTAATTTATGTGTGTGAAACATCAGTGCTAAGTCACAAACTGTATTATTATTGTTTTGTTTTGTTTTTTAATTCAATCTCTTGCCACACATATACTTTAAAAATATGCATGTTTAGCATGTGAACGGTTAGTGTCTTTCACCTGCTCAGCTTTGAAATGTTACATTTTTAATAGAGGACCCAATAAAACTATCACAGTAATTTGAAAGTTTTAACTGACTTAGCAGCACTTAAGTGACCACCTCACCTAAAAATACAACGGGACCTTACTTATTCTCGTTAATAATTGTTATGAAAACTATACATTTCAGACAAATTTAAATAGAAGAACGTGGATTTCCAGCGTCCGCTCTTGTTCTTAGTCGAGACTTTGATAGTCACTTGTTTTATAGTCCGAACTGAGTTTTAGTTCAGACTTATTTATTAGTCACTTTCTTGTTCTGTATAGTCCAGACTTGGTCGCTCTCTTGTCTTGTAAAGTCTAATCACTTTTTTCTTCTGTATAGCTCAGACTTTGTTAGTCACTCTCTTCTTCTGTATGGCTAGACTTTGTTAATCACTTTCTTGATCTGTACATTCCAGACTTTGTTAGTCATTCTCTTGTACTGTAAAAGCCCAAACTAAGATGGTTGTATGATCTGCAATTGTATTGGGTCGAGCAGAATGATGTGAGCACTACACTAATAGAGTGCCGTGTCTCTCTCTTCTTCAGAAACAGATCAACGATATATGGGTCTAGGGCTTATCCGAGGAAAAACCCTAATTAAAACTGGTTTGCGCACTTACGTTGGGTTTTCTCTCCTCTTGTGAATCACAACTCAAAAACACACTGCCGCAAACAGCTGTTGGTCCAGTCCTTAAGAATAATGGGTCAAGCGCTCAGAAAAAGAACCAAACAAAAACAAGCAATCTTTAGTTGGTTTTTCAGCAGAGTACGAACCGGAGACTCGAGGTACTAATTGAGTTTCGCACCTAAAATCTCATTTTCGTCAATTGCGAGCACTAACTGACTCAGCTCCAGAATAAAACTTAACAATTTGAAAATAGACCTATAGGCTAGGATTTGAACTTTACACCTCGTACCTGTCATCCCAGAGCTAACAACACTACCAGTGCGATCACACCGGCTGACACCAATCCCAGTATTTAAAAGAAATATCGTTTCAAACATATTTAACTTATTATTATTATGACTGTTATCTTACAACTATTCATTACAACTATTCATTAGTGTAAATATAAATTGCTGTATTGTACGAGAGTTCTGAAATTGTCTGGGTGAGTGAACTTTAGCTGTGAATTTTTTTAAATTTTATTATTATTATTATTATTATTATTATTATTATTATTAAAAATCGGTTTTGAAACACACTTCTATTATTAAAACAGGCAAAAAACAAGCATGTATAAATATAATTTGAAAATAAAACGTTTATCGGAAGCACAACCGGTAATATCAATGATCCGAGAATTACATATCTACGGCTTACGAACACACAACTAAATGAACTTGTGATCTGGGTGAGCAGCAACCGAATGAATAAAATAATGTACTCAATATTAGAAGTCCTCTCTATCTCTCTGTACAGAATATCAATCTTAGGGCCTACTGGCCTAGCGCTCAAAACGTAACTGTGTCCGGGAATTTCGGGACTCAAGTTTTTTTTTTAGTTTCTTCTTCTTTTTTTTTAAAGGCAGAGAGCACGTTTTCTGTTTGAGCCAAAACCAAGCCCCGGTTTCATCTTTACAAACAAGGAGCGAAAAAAAGGGGAGGGGGGGGGGAGGAGAAGGGAGGGGAGATATTTTTAGAAAAGAAATGACTTCGCATTGGAAACTCAAAAAATATAACGAGAATAAGGGTGGGATAAAGAGAGAGAGAGAGAGAGAGAGAGAGAGAGAGAGAGAGAGAGAGAGGAACAAGATGATAGAGAAGAATAAGAAATAGACAGAGAAGAAAAGGGGGGAGGGAAAAAAGAGATTGATGGACGATGGAGAGGGAGAAAGTAAATGAGTGAGTGCAAGATGGAAAGAGAGTGGGGAACAGGGAAGAGGATATGTGTATATAGAGTAAATAGATAATGTAGATAGATAGATAGATAGATAGATAGATAGATAGATAGATAGATAGATAGATAGATAGATAGATAGATAGATAGATAGATAGATAGATAGATAGATAGATAGATAGATAGATAGATAGATAGATAGATAGTTAGGTAAATTGATAAACAAAGAGAATATAAGAGAAAAGAGGGACAGCAAGAGACAGCGACAAAGATAGACAGGCAGATAGGCAAACAGACAAGTAGACAGGCAGTTAGAGAATGCACGCTGTTCTTAGCAATTTACCTGTTTCTGGCGTTGAAACAAGGACATAGTTACAAGATCTAGGTGAAAGTGACGGCACGTTGTTAGTGTAAACTGGGCCTAATTTCACTGAGCTAGAAAGATGAAAGGGGAGGGGGAGGGATACCGCCCTGTTGGCTGCAAGACCAGGTGAATTCAGAAAAAAAAAATCCAGAAGCGTCCTAAACTTGTGTGGCATCTAAATTGGACTAGGTCTAGGTGAACAAGTACAAGGCTGAATTAAACTTAGGAGTGTGGCACCTAAATGAGTCACAAATACAACGCTAAATTTTTATTTAGATGTGGGGGTTTTAATAAGATTAGATCTAGGGCAATAAGTACAACAAGGCAGTAAATTTAGACATCAAATTAAGGTATGTATGTACATGGAAAGTCAGGCCCGCATAATTATATCTATTTTTTCTTTTGTAACTAATATACCATGGGACAAGGAACGTTTTAACATTCACTTTTTAATACAAAGTGGGCTGCTCTCTCTCCCTCCCTCCCCCCTCCTTCTCTCTCTCTCTCTCTCTCTCTCTCTCTCTCTCTCTCTCTCTCT
>RQTK01000711.1:117508-133068 GCA_003991915.1 Elysia chlorotica
TTACTCTCTCTCTCTCTCTCACTCTCTCTCTCTTTCTCTCTCTGTCTCTCTGTCTCTCTCTCTGCCTCTCCCTCTCCCTCACTCCTGTCTCTACTCCGCAGGGAGAATCAACAGACTCTAATCAACACCTAAACACACAGACCTGTACATCTATGTAAAAAAATGTCCGCTAATATTTGCCTAGCCCAAAGACAGTAGAAAAACCAGCCCAGTTATGTGGCTTACAACGCACCTGACAATTAGGCTGAGGTTTGACTAGACTCTGCACCATAAGGGGAGGAGGGAGGAGTGACTGTGGGAGGGGGTGGGTGATAGTGACAGTTTTGGATGTGTGGAAGATGGGTGTGACGGATAGAGTTACAAATAGATAAAAATAGATTTTTTTAATAAATAAATAGATATGTAGTCAGGTAGATAGATAGATAGAAAGATAGATAGATAGATAGATAGATAGATAGATAGATAGATAGATAGATAGATAGATAGATAGATAGATAGATGTTATCTATTCCTCTTGTCATGTATCCTATCTGCTAACCTTCCCCAAAAACTCAATAATATTAATACGTCTTCCCCACCACCCCTTCATGTCACCTCACGCCAATCAGAAGATCCTCGTCTCTCAATCTCATTTCACAAGCCATGTCCCCATTTTTCCCTGACGTTGGTTAAAACTAGAAAATTCCTCCGAGGAATCCGGAATTTCGTTTACAAGTTTTAAAAAATGCGGTCGCGTGACATAAGAAAGGAAGATGGTTCTAGAAATGACCGAGGTTCAAGTGAGAGTTCGTCATTTCAGTTTTATAAAGCTAAAATACTCTTACATCTTTAGTTTTTAGAAATGAGATAATACAACTGCGTCTGCACCTGGGGTTAATTTTGTAGCAGGTTTACTGAGTTTTTAATGAGTTACTTCCCGTGTGTTGTTTAAACGCTGTGCCAACAATGGAGGGCTGGTGACATAGAGGGGGCGGGGTGTGGGGGTGGGCGGCAACAGGTGCTGACACTACCTGTACCTGTAGTTTTGTGGACAGAGCAACGAGTGAAACAGAGGGGGGGATGGGGGACAGACAGAAAGACAAGAAATATAGACAGACAGACAGAGAAAGAAAGAAAGAAAGAAAGAAAGAAAGAAAGAAAGAGAAGGAGAGACAGAGACAGGAACAAGTAGGGATGAGCGGAACGAGAGAAAGAAGAAGGGAAAAAAAAGAGAGGGAGAGAGAATGACAGTGAGATGCGGCAGAATAGGATAAATAGCTCAGGTTGTAGAGCGTTGGTCTCCAGCTCCAAATCGGCAGGTCCGCGGTTCGAATCCCACGGTTGGTCATTCAAAAATTGAACGTATTTGTCCAATTTCATCCAATATCATTGCAACTGGTCGGATCGGTGTTATACTGGCTGAGACAGAGTCGAGGTCTACCCTCAGTGTCTCGTGCGTTGCACACGTCAGCCTTGGGGCTAGTCCACAATATAGTCTATGTAGTGCTGATGCTGGACGTTAAACCAACTCAACTCAACTCTTCTAAACTTTACACACGCTTTGCTGCCCAACACTTTTTTTTCAAATTTTGAAGGTAGGGCCCCTACATGAACCTAATGACATTGCACAGTGCAAGGCAGCTGGTACCATTCGCAACAAGTGGAGCATGAAAGTCACACAATCAACGTGATTGCGGTTTTCATATTTTATTGACAAATTCAGAGAGAACTGCAAGAGAGAGAGAGAGAGGGAGAGAGAGAGAGAGAGAGAGAGAGAGAGAGAAAGAAAGAGAGAACGAGAGAGAGAGAGAAAGAGAGGGAGAGAGGAAGAGAGAGAGACAGAGGGAGAGAGAGAGACAGAGAGAGACAGACAGAGAGAGCGGGAGAGAGAGAGCGAGAGAGAGAGAGAAAGAAAGAGAGAGAGAGAGAGAGAGAGAGAGAGAGAGAGAGAGAGAGAACTAGTCAGCAGGACAGTTAAGTTTTCACACTTCAACGGATACAAACAGTGCTGTTTAAGTTATTTTTTTTTAAACATAGACGCATTCCGAGTGCCCATCGATGTATAGAAAGTGTCATTGACAGACAAGGCTAGGCCTGACCCTGGCTCTAACTGGCTCTAAAGAAACTCGCACCACTGACTTACATTGATTTTCCTAATGCACTGGTGAGATTTATGGACGGCAAAAACTCAAGTCACATTTTAAGACTTAGTCAATAAAAACTTGAATTCAATTAATGGTTAATTTTAGAATATTAGCTCAACGTTCCCACATTTTCTCTTTCATTTTTTATATTTTCCTATCCCTGTTTCTCTCTATGTGTATATCATATTTTGTTTGGCAGTGTCACAATACCTCTGTCTCTCTCTATCTGTCTTCATCTCTTTCTATCTTTCCACCTCCTCTCTCTCTCTCCCTTTTTTTCCTCTCTCCCACAACCATTTCCTTTTAGACTGCACACAATGACTCCACGTTGTTACGTGAAAGTCACACTGGCGGAGTTGGCGAATAGTGTAACACGGAGAGAAGAGTGAAAAGTTTTCCTTAAAACAAGGACTTAATCTTAGTGTTCAAGTCTTTTACCTCTGTGTATCTACGATATTTTTGTTATAAAAGTGTTGTTTTTTTCATTGTTACCGTGCGTAGAAACCAATAAGAGCTCCCTGTTGAAGGACAATAAAGGAATCTTGAATCTTGAATCGTGAAATTGTAATAAAGATAGTTAGGAAGAGGGAAATTATACAGGGCAGAAAAAGGAGAATGACGGAAGAAAAAAGAGAAAAAAAATGGAATGATGTGATAAAGAGAATATTTTAGTATAGAAATTAAAAGTCGGTAGTTCTAGTCAGCAGTGGTGCCAACATCAAAAGCTGCACTATTCACTGGTCAACAGCTGGTTATTGATTTTCTTAGTCAGAGAAAGAGAATATCTCTCCCCTAGATGAACGCCTCCCAGGTTCTAAATGAATACGGTGTGTAGGAACCAATAAGAGCTCCCTGTTGAAGGACAATAAAGTTGGTCTCCCGATCTGGAGGTTCACGGTTCAAAACAAACGATCGACCAAAACGGCATTCGTCCAATTTCGTCCCCTACTGGTTTAGTCGGTATCAGTGATCGGTGAGGCAGGAGTCCAGGTCTCCCCGCCCTGTCTCGTGTGTGGCAGCACGTCAGTCTTGGAGCCCGTCCACAATAATATTATTACATATATAGTGTTGGCGTTAGACAGTAAACAACCAATCTCACAATCCTACAGAACTTAAGCATCACGCCATTCACTGGTCAACTCACCTGCTTCCTGCACTACAACCAATTCCACAACCCCTATAGAACTTAAGCATCACGCCATTCACTGGTCAACTCACCTGCTTCCTGCACCAGGTATTGGACCTGGTATTTCTGCTCGTCCTCCTCGCTCCTGGTCACGTGACACGCTACCGGTTCACCTGACGGACCTGAGGACAGGAATAAACAAAAAATAGTGCCAGGCAGAAAGCAACAATTGTGTGTTTGTGTGTATGGGATGGGGAAGTGAATTAAGATATCTACAGGGTAAGGTGTGGGTGTGTGTGTGTCGGATGGGGTGGTAAGCTGTGTGTGTGTGTGGGGGGGGGGGTAGATAACAAGAGCAAAGATGAAAAGATGGGCCGGATAAGTAGGAGGGGGAGGTTTGTACATTTTTAAATATTGGAAGGACATAGAGGAGCCGGAGGATGTGAGACATGAGTATTATTATTATTATTATTATTATTATTATTATTATTATTATTATTATTATTATTTACAATCGATTTTGAAACACACTTCTATTATTAAAACAGGCAAAAAACAAGGATGTATAAATATAATTTGAAAATAAAACGTTTATCGGAAGCACAACCGGTAATACAATGATCCGAGAATTACATATCTACGGCTTACGAACACACAACTAAATGAACTTGTGATCTGGGTGAGCAGCAACCGAATGAATAAAATAATGTACTCAATATTAGAAGTCCTCTCTATCTCTCTGTACAGAATATCAATCTTAGGGCCTACTGGCCTAGCGCTCAAAACGTAACTGTGTCCGGGAATTTCGGGACTCAAGTTTTTTTTTTAGTTTCTTCTTCTTTTTTTTTAAAGGCAGAGAGCACGTTTTCTGTTTGAGCCAAAACCAAGCCCCGGTTTCATCTTTACAAACAAGGAGCGAAAAAAAGGGGAGGGGGGGGGGAGGGAAGGGGGGGGGGGAGTAGGAGCTAAGCCTGGATTCAGTAGTATTTTTCATGTTGAAAAATTAACAAGATTTTCCGGTTTGTATCCTGAAACGACCTTTAAGATCCGGAGAACGATAGAAGAAAGAGCTTATAAGAAAAAATGAGCTAATGATGACACAGATCTATAGAAAATAAAAATGATAGAGTAGGGCTGCTTTAGACGGCACGAGAGTATTTTAAACGAAAGCAACAGCATCAACAAGAACAAAAACAACCGCAACAACAACAGCAACAACAAGAACAACAACGACAACAACAACAACAACAACTTTGCAGTGGAATGTTTATGACCATACGTTTAGTGCATTGCTGATTGAAAACTAAAATTAGCAATTGGCTAGACGTATTATTCGCCTTTGTCTTTGCAGACACAATGATTTTCTTTGGGACGTGTGATTGTATACTTACAGTCCTAAAGACAGTCATGTTGATTCTAACAGTACACATGTCTTGAGACACTATTATTCACATAAACATTCAATCCTGAATACACGTTAGTATTAATAATGTGTCGGATAGTTATGTCAACAATCAGTGATAAAGACATGTTGGTTCTAAGGGTAAGTGTGGGATAAAGGACAGAAACAAATACATGTGTATACAGTTAATATGCAGATTTTGTTTTTGTTCTTAAAGTACAAGAAGAAGAAAAAGAAAATGACGTTAACGTATCGTTCTGAAAAGACGTTGTGTCTAAAGGCGCGTGTGTGGGGAGGGCGTATACGTATGATTTTGAAAGTTTAAATTTACGGTACGTGTGGAAGACGGATGCTAACAACCATTTCCAGAGACAGGTATAATCCAACGGTACCTAAGAGATAAAAGTGCATAAAGATATATGGCAGAAATTAAACACATAGTTCTGACGTTTCTTTTCAAAACTGGATTCCACAAAAACAAAATAGGGATCGACTACAAGAAGCTTGGGACAAAGTTAACATTCTTGACCCATTTGAAGTTGTTATAGGTGGACATTGCTCTAGGCAGTACGCACACCTACTTTAAGGTAATTGAAAACAGCCCAACAAAATCTCGTCGTACCGAGGGAAGCTGCATTGGTTTGCTGATTCAACTTAAGCGTCGTTTAATAAACAAAAACAAAACAAAACAAAAAAACAACAACAAAACAACATTTTGCTTGATCTATGTCTAAGATTCAAGATCCGTTTCTAGGAAATACAAGATTATCTATTTGAGCCTCAAGCTTAAGGAAGTGTGTGGGATTTCTTGCTTGTTTTTGTTTGTTTGTTTATTTTGTTTACTTTTCAAAAAAACAAGCTGTAGGTGAAAAAGGGGAATCAAATTTCATTGAAAGAGAGAGAGAGAGAGAGAGAGAGAGAAAGAGAGAGAGAAAGAGAGAGAGAGAGAGAGAGAGTTGCTTTACGCCCAACGTCAACACTATATTATGGAGGGATAGAATACAGAGAAGCAGACCGATAAAAACAGTTTAAGAAAGCGTGTATGCCTTTAAACACAATGTTAGAGTAAATCACTTTAACTCTTTTTCTCGTGATCAGCGACGAATAAAATTTGGAAAATCGTCAGAAGAAAATAACAAGATACACTATTACGTCTTCCCCCCCCCCCCTAAAAAAAAGGGGGTAAGTTATAACCAATATCGTCTGATCTGGAACAATTAATGTAGTTTATGTATAATAAAATCATACGGTTTTAATTTCAGAACTAACGCGAGGGGAGCTTTACATGTTTCAAAACTGTAGAGGGCTGTGTCTATTATGCCCTCTAACCATCAAATGAGTAAGATGTGTTTGTATGTGTGCTATGGCGAATAGAGCTAAGCTTAATGTAATCCAGTGGCACACGGACTGTTGATATGCCTTCTGGATAGGAAATATATCTGTACTTTCAAGAATCCCATCTTAAGGCATCTTCAGGCCTTCCATTCCTGTTCAACAAGGAGCTCACAATTCGTCCTTCAGTATCTCACACTGCCATGAACAAGTCTTCATAAAGGCGCATCAGAGTTCGTCCTTAAGTCCCGTATCCGTATAAAATGAGTTTGTGTAGATCTATGAGACGTTAAACTATGACACATCCTTAGAACGCTCTTTGTTTACTTCAAGTCCTCTATTCCTGTTGTTGAATACGATTTGTCTTGAAGCCCAGAGAAACTAGCCACAGGCCTAATTATCCTTGGAGAGCTTCTCTGTAGAACCAAATATGACTTTCTATAGTCGCTCAATAAGTCATGTGACAGGTCCCTCATAGTTAGGTTTGTCTGTGTTAATGTAGTCTGTTATGCTACAGCCTTAAGTCCTGTCGCCGTATCACATCTTTCTGAGGTTTTAACCAAGGTGAGAAGTCGTTGATCGACCAATAGTGACGTGCCTTCACACGACGTCATGAAAGTGTCTGTCTGTAGTGAGGTGCGTCAAACTTTCACTGTCGCTGTGGGCTAGAGTTGTTGATTGTTGTTGTTGAGTTGGGTTAACGTCCAACGGCAGCACTATATAGGCTATATTGTGGACGGGCCCCAAGACTAACGTTTGACAATTTTATGTGCTGCCACACACGAGACAGGGCGGGGATGCCATGACTCCTGTCTCAGCTGGTCACATTATACTGACACCGATCCAACCAGTAGGACTACCGCGCGTCCCAGCGTGCTAGAGACCCGACAGGAGAAAAGACCTAGATATATACACTATAGCGGCACAATTTCAGGGCAAAGATAGATCTACTCTCTACAGAAGACTATACTTTCTCTGTCCAAAGATTACTTACTTGTCTAATGCGACATCATAAAAAGGGGTGTCTGTAGAGAGAAAGAGAGAAGTGTCACTGTCGCTGTCATTGTCACTGACACGGAAAAGATTTAGATCAAGGTAACACTGTAACACATTGTAACGGCAGGGCCGCGGACATCTTTCCTCCAGCCTGACACGGAAAAGATATAATCTCTATAACAGAGTCTTATTTCTGTGACCAAGGACTACCTGCTGGTACTTAAGTGTCCCACACGATGTCAAGAAGAGGTCTATGTATGTAGTAGGCTAAGGAGTGCAAGACTGGCACTGCTAAGAGTTAAGT
Source organism: Elysia chlorotica (assembly GCA_003991915.1). Taxonomy (NCBI): domain Eukaryota; kingdom Metazoa; phylum Mollusca; class Gastropoda; family Plakobranchidae; genus Elysia; species Elysia chlorotica. The sequence goes on from RQTK01000711.1 coordinate 124,792, forward strand.
TGAGTTGAGTTGGTTTAACGTTCAACATCAGCACTATGAACATTATAGGCTATATTGTGGACGGGCCCCAAGACTGACGTCTGACACGCACTGCTATGAGACCCGACTCAGAATAGATCTACTCTCTAGACTTCTCTTTCTCTGGTTCTGAACTAAGTATACATTTACTTTTAGTCTCTCACACGAAATCTTGAAGAGTTCTGTCAGTATTGGGGTGCGTCAGTACAGCTCTGTCAGTATTGGGGTGTGTCAGTACAGCTCTGTAAGTATTGGGGTGTGTCAGTCTGTCACGTTCAGCGCTAGAGACCTTACATAGAATAGATGTAGATCTAGATCCACACTGATCACACTGAATCTTCACGGCCATAGACGTCTTTCCTTCTACTCTGGTACAAAATAGATCAACTCTCTACTATAAAGATTTCATTTTCTCCGACCAAAGTTAGATCTACTTACCTTAATTGTCCCTCACGGTGTCATGAAAAGGTTTGTATTTAGGCGAGTCCACCTCTCACCGTCACTGCTAGAGATCCAGTACGAAACAGATTCAGAATAAAAACTACTCTTCTCTTCTCCCGACCAAAGAATAGCTACTGAAGTCTCTCACACGAAATCTTGAACATTTCTATCCGTAGTAACTTGGCTGTCGCAGCTATAGAATCAACACAGAACAGATATATTCTCTACAGAAATAATTCTCTCATTCTCTGAACAACGATGACTTACTGTAGTCTCTTTATGGAAATCTTGAATTATTGGGTATCATAGAATCCAGCGTTAGCACTATACGGGCTATTTTGGGCTAGAAATCTTGAGTTGTTGTGTATCCTAGAGTCCAGCGTCAGCACAAATACGGGCTATTTTGTGCTAGAAATCTTGAGTTGCTGTGTATCCTAGAGTCCAGCGTTAACACTATACGGGCTATATTGTGCTGAAAATCTGGAATTGTTGCTCAGCCTAGCGTCTAGCGTCAGCACTAATATGGGCTATGATGTGCTGGAAATCTTGAGTTGTTGCTTAGACTTAAGACCAGCGTCAGCACTATACGGGCTACTTTGTGCTGGAAATCTAAATAAGTTATGTCTTTAGTACGGTGTGCTACTGTTTGTGGTAAAGAGTAGAGAATAAACTCGGAACAGACTATCTCTTTGCATGCACGAAATCTACACTCGGTAGTTCTACTGTAATGGCATCACTCACGGATCTACACTCTACACCGTGAGGCCTAAGGTAGAGCTGCTAGAGGAATCCCTGCACATCCAGCTAAGCGCCAGACCCAACTCTCACAGTCACAGAGCTATAACAGACAACTAACCCCACGTTTCTTCTACACACAACCGTATCATTGTTATTATTATTTGTTCTTTGACGGGCCTACCACACTAATATGAAATATTTATTTGCCTACAGCGATGGTTAGCCCTACACACGAAGGTGTTCCGCTCTAGTTTGTTTGAATGGTTCGTCCCTAAGCCTGCCAAAAAGGACGTTAAAATTGCTTGGCCCTGTCTCCCATACCATCACATGGTCTCAATTAACCCGTGGGGTGAGGGGAAAAGAACGTCATGCAACGTAGGAATGGTAGGAATGGTTCCGGTATTTCGGCCCTAGAACACATTATGTCTACAGGATCTAGAGCATGATAAGATCGTTTAGTCTACACATTTTTTCTTTATTGACTGTAAAAGACGGACGGTATAGAAAGATCCAGACACAACATCAGCATAGGTGTAAATACAAGCGTCAAGAAACGGATTACCAAAGCGTGCAATCAAAGTGGCGGCCTTGCACATCCAGATGGAATTCTCTATCTCTCCCCGCCTCCTTCCCCGACAATCACTGTGGCACAAAGAGATTCCCCTATAAATAATAGCTGTGGCATTACTGACACTGTGCCGACGCGCCGTAAAACAAACTCAACTCTCCCCCCCCCCCCCACCCCCCCCAGCACACCCGCGTCCGCACCAGCGACCTCCACCAAACCCCCCCCCCCCCCCCCCCCCCCCCCCCACAATTGCCTCCTTCATTCAACTCCTTGAGTCGTGGGAGAACCGCCGGCGGCTCAAGGTTGCGTGGGTAGCGCACCCGGCTCTGAACCTCTGATGTGTGACCATGCGGGTCGGGGCGTGGCAGTGACAGTTGTGCAGCAGGTCATGGATGCACTGAGTCAGTAACCGTTATACATTATCACAAGGGCTGGCAGTCTGCGGTTTTCCTCCCTAATCCCACACATTCCAGATTCTTACTGTCACACATGCACAGACTGAGGTTGGTTGGTTGGGTTGGTTAAACGTCCAACAGCAGCACTATATAGGACGGGCCCCAAGACGGACGTCTGACAATTTTTATGTGCTGCATGCCACACACGAGACAGGACGGGATAGCATGACTCCTGTCTCAGCCAGTCACATTATACTGACACCGACCCAACCAGTAGCACAGACTGAGGCAGGTTCAGACCAAAGATATCAGATACACAGAATGATAGCTTAGGTTCAGACTCATACTGAGCCGTGTGGACACTGGAAAGACAGGGGGCGTGGCATAGACATTGGATTGACAAGGTACGTTGACACATTTATCAATTGTAGGATTCCGTCCCCTCCTAGTTGGGTCGGTGTCAGTCTAACGAGCTTTGCGACCCATCCGACTTTGAAGAATGGCGTAATACACCCCTTGGGCATAAGATTTTCTGATCGCTCATTGGCTCTGTAGGTCTAGGATAGAGCTATGATTGGCTGCCGGTGCAGATTCCCCTGTCTGCCGTCTTTGTTTTGGCTGGGGACCCCGAAACCGCACGGCCGCTGTAACCTGATCAGTTGAAGCAGTAGTCCTGCTGGTGTAGTCTGTGATAGTACATAAGTTGTGTTGGTTTAATGTCCAACGTCAGTACTATTTAGGCTAAATTATGGACGGGCCCCAAGACTGACGCCTGACAATTTTATGTGCTGCCACACACGGGGATACCATGACTCCTATCTCAGCCGGCCACATTAAACTGACACCAATCCAACCAGTTACAAGGGACGAGATCGAACAAATAAATCTGCCAATCGTGGGATTCGAACCGTGGATCTCCAGATCTGGAGACCAACGCTCGAAAACTTGAGCCAGTTCATGTACAATTATCAGACTTTACACTTGGATTCCATTCCCGATATAGCCTAACTGCGGACGTCAAGAAACAACCCACGCAAATCAAATTACACATTAGTATCCAACACTCACACACATTCCGTTACTTCATGAAGCCTACGTTGTTTTGGAACTAAAATGACAATAACTAAAATCCTGGAAAGTTCAGGTATTAATCTTGTGAAAGCAGTCCACAATATCCAGCGGCCACATGATCCACCACACGCCTAAAATATACGCAAGCTGTAAGTGCACTGTAAAACTTATACTAATGTGGCTAAATAAATAGCGTAAACATCGTTGGGATGGGGATGAGTACGCCTATCATAATCAATTGGGGGGAATACTATATGGCATAGAAAAGTCTTGAAATGCTTATGGGGAACAGGAAACCCCCAAAAAGTTTTATTATTACTAAAGCACTTGGATAGCCGAATTGCTGTGAAAGCCAGCAAATGAAAATGTAACCGCGGCATGCAAGAAGGTGAGCATAAAAAGGGATTTTAAAGAGAGGGTCCGTGTGAGTGAAAGCAGTCCACAATATCCAGCGTCCAACCTGACCAACCACACGCCTAAATCACCCACAAGCTGTCATTGTACTCTAAAACGTATACTAAGGTGGCTAAATAAATAGCGTAAACATCGTAAGGATGGGGATATGAGTATCATGACCAATAGGGGGAATACTGTGATGTAGAGCATGGGAAAGTCTTGAAATGGTTATGGGGAACAGGTAAACCCTAAAAAGTATTATTATTACTAAATTGAAGAGCAGAATGGGTGTGAAGCCCAGCAAACGAAATTGTAACCGCTGCATGCAAGAAGGTGAGCAAAAAAAGTTACTTTAAAAGAAAGGGTCCGTGTGGAAATGTGTAGCCGTGCATTTTGTGATAAAGTGGCGTGAACTACAGGTAGTGAACGTAGCGAAAAATGTACACAATTTTAAGGACTTACCATCCGCCGAAATCACATTTATAACAAATAAATGAATACGTAAAAAAAAAACACGTCACTATTGACAAAAAAATAATTCAATGCAATTATTACTTTAGTGTTTCAATATCGAGTTTCAATATCGGTTTGGAAGAAATGTGTTTTGGAAATTGAAGAAAATATCTATAAAAGTGTGCCGTAAGCCTAGACTAGACTACATAAGCCGCGAAGGAAGGTGGATGGTAAACAAAATATAGGGAGGAGCAGGCAAAGAAGAATGAAAAGGACAGTAAAAAATGCATCATTAACAAAAAACAAAAAACAAAACAAGAACAGTTACAAATACACCAATAACAAACAGAAAAACAAGGACAATAACAAATACATCAATAAAAGCAAAAACAAGAACGGTAACATTTACATCAATAACAACAAAAAATATGGACAATACGAATACACCAATAACAACAAAAAATATGGACAATACGAATACACCAATAACAACAAAAAACACGGAAAATAGCAGATACACAAATAACAACAAAACAGCGACAATAGCAGTTATGCCAACAACAACAATAATAACAACAAAATACATATGACAACAGCAGCAACAATAACAATGACAGCAGCATCAACAGCAACGACGATAACATAAACAAGAACAACAAGAACAACAACAACATCATCAACAACAACAACAACAACAACAACAATTTAAAAACACCAACAGTCACAAAAAACATTGTGAAATCAGGAACATACTGTAGATCTGAACTAAATTACAAACAGACCAACATGTCACAACCATACGATTCTTGGACTCACCTGGCAGCGAGGTGAGGGCTCTGTCCGACTGGCGTGGTGAACAGAGGTCACGCTGAGAGACACTGACCACAGCCTGCGATCACTGGGCTGAATAACCAGTGTCCAGTAGGTCTACAGACCTCGGCGACAGATCAGAGTGGACGCTGAGACGAAATGCCTGGCCGCAAAACCTCATCTCGTGTGTGGACATGTTGAGGAGTCTGGCCTTTCTTAGTTCTACTTGTTTATATAGTGACTTAAGCACAATTTTACGTCTTCCCTTTTTGGAAACACTAGGCACAATATATCCCTGTAAAGATGAACCGGGTATGATCAGGAGTTTTAGGATTTGACCAATGTGATGTTGGCCTTTTTCCAATACGAAGCTCTAACTTGTCAAGAAGTGAGAAACTTTCCCAAATAGCACCATTCACATTGCTCTAACACTGTTGTAAAAATAAGTTTCCCAATCTGGGTCTGAGAGTCATTCGTTTCTATGGTAAAACCTTTTCATTTCGATAAGAGAGAAATATTGTAGTTACATGAGATTTTTTAAGGTGTATTTTAAATTCAGCTGGTTATGAAATAGTGAAATATTGAGCAAGCGTGACGTTCATAAACTAAACAGTTCATTGTTTCGGGTGAATAGTTCGAGAGAAAAGAAAATGGCAAAATCGATTATAATAATGTGATCAACAAGTATGATAAAGGCATACGCTGTGAATAATCAAAATCAAATCAAAATTAAAAATAAATAAATAAACGATTTTAGGGGTGGCATGTAAAAAAATGAATTTTTGTAAATAAATCATCATTTAGTCATACAACATGAAATAATTATAGCCATTTGTACAAAACAAATATTTCTTAAGAACTCTTAATTCTTAATTCCTAATTCTGAACATAAAATATGGCATTGAATGATGTTGCTGTTAATATAAAAGGTCAGATGAGGACATAGTAAAATAAGGAATTAGCTCCAATTAAGTTATAACTATGTATCTATCTAATATCGTTAAATATATTACTATTTGTCTAGGTAACTATCAGGGGTATCAATAAATCAGTACAGTACTTTCATAATTATTTATATATAATTATGTATCAGAGGTAATCATCTAGAGTATCTAAATAGCTATGTTTTATCTATGTCATTGTAAACTTAATTAAAATAGTGTATTTGAGTATATAATTATATTGATGCATCAGTATGACCGATTACATTGTAATATATGTAAATGACCTGTCCGTGTAGAATGCCATTTAAACATGCATCTAAGTGTGCATGTACCAATGTTAAATATGCGTCTATAATTTATAGTTTAATGTAAAATAGCACAATAAATAAAATGAAGTTCTCAACAATTTATGAGTATGATCATTTAAAATCAATAACAATGTACTGTACATTTATCTATCATAGCTGTGTATCTAAATTCCCCTATATTAGTTCACCTACTACCTATACTTACGTATCTATATTATATCTTATCTATTAATCTAGGGTAACTATATACCTATGTAGCTAAAAATAATTGTTGCAATATAGATAAAACAAAGAGAATATACCAGGATAAATAATTATAATAATCAAATTCTACCTTAATGGGAGATATTTAAGGTTTTGGGTACATACTAATGCTCTACGGTATTTGTTTAACTCCGTGATGAATGAAATAATTGAGAAAACAAATGGCACGGGGTGCTGATATTTTCTGTGATTAAAAAACAACAACAACGTGGATTGCAATATGTCTCTACGTGTACGAAGTTAAAAAGAAATAAATAAATAAAGTCCACCCATTTTAATTTCGACTTAAATAAAGCCCAAGCAAAAGATTCATCAACTCTAAGTGTTCGCTTTTACTATACGAAGCATGTCTGGTAAAGGAAAAAAAGAGCAACGAAACGCTTTCCGCATGTAAATAGCGTAACTCTAAGCTTATTTGCAAGGATATATTAATATTAGTTATAAATAACGAATAAGGATGCAGTTTCCATTTTAACACTTTACTGTTTCATATAATTATTTAATTTTTTGGGAGGGCATTAACGACAGTGAACTACATTAAAAGACACCAAAGTTTGGTGTGCGCTAAATGTATCCAGTCAACAAAACAACTAAATCTACCGATAATCCTATTGGGTTAGTAAGTGGTTGGTGGTTTGGTGTTAGAGTTACAGGGAGTTAGGGTTAGTAGCTAGAAGCCTCACACAGTCTGACACACACACGCACGCACCAGAAGGGGTTAGGCGGAGTGGAGCGGGGCAGAGGAAAAAACAAACAAAACAAAAACAAAAACGCCGCTCTAAAGCAAAGGAAAGTGTAAGTTGGCAGTCACTCCAGTGGGATTTGGTTAAGGGGAGGGTGGGGAGAGGTGGGGGGAAGGGAGTTAATCCTTAAAGATGGGTTGGGTTGTGTGGGACGAGCGACATTTCCGACCTTCAGTCATGCATACATTACACAACATTTGCATAATTTGTCACACACGACTGAACACAGTACAAGACATTACCAGTTCAAAAAGGACTGCACAATAACATAGTAAGCCTCCACTGGGCGATTGTCCTATCTGATTTTGACATCAGGATGCGCAGACAAAAATATGACTGTGCTGAGACTGACGACAGGCACATAGACAACACAAACACCACCCTCGCAATAATACAGTACAATTTGTCAAAACAGAAAATAAATTAAATTTTACATCAGTGTAAACACATTGTTTGAAAACAGCGAGGAAGATTTAAGAGTTAATTGTAAGACCTTTACATAAATCACAAGGATAAAAGTTCAGACATAGAAAGTTATTACAATAATAATTATAACAATGATCACATAATTGTTCCAAAAGGCAAAATGCAAATAATAATTATGAGAGCCAACCAATGCATTTGTTTGCAAATAGAATACAAACATGAGCGAAAAAAATCGAATACATAATCATATAATCAAACGTCATATCTCGAAATAGGAATAAACTGGTTTGATAAACGGTGTATGCACAAAGAGAAAAAAAGACAATGACAGGCTGGAAAAAATAATGGGAAAAAAGATACAAATAGCTGTATCCTGGTATCGTATTAGCTGTGCAAGAAAAATGTATTACTGTGGACAAATGGGCGAATTATTTCATAACATCAGTACCTTACTACATTGCACAGTTTTTAGTTTAAACATATTTATATAATTATTGCATGTCATGGTCATACAAAAATAACATGATGTAAAGGGAACGTATTTTTTTCTACCTTAGGGAAAATGTAAATGAGAGTATGTAAAGGAAAGTCAACAGCCCGCCCAGGATTTTGATAGGATAGAGGGGAAGAGAGGGAGAGAGAGAGAGAGAGAGAGAGAGAGAGAGAGAGAGAGAGAGAGGGTGAGAGAGAGAAAGAGAGTGG
>RQTK01000711.1:136870-149178 GCA_003991915.1 Elysia chlorotica
TACACTTTGTCATGTTTTATACTGTACAGTTTGTCTAGTTTTATACTGTACAGTTTGTCTAGTTTTATACTGTACAGTTTTAGTTTTATACTGTACAGTTTGTCTAGTTTTATACTGTACAGTTTGTCATGTTTTATACTGTACCGTTTGTCTTGTTCGTTTTACACTCAACAGTTTTTTATGTTCAACGCTTAGTAGATTATGTTTTACACGATATGTTCATGGTGTATACAGCTTTGTACAAGCTATATTTTAAACTTTATTTGTTTCATCAGAAGAACAATTATCATTTTGCGGTTAGGAAAATCGACACAGTGGTATTTTAAAAGAGAAAATCATTGAACGAATTCAGGGTTTAGAAAAAGAGAAATTCGTTCACATAGAACAGAAAGGAGGGGAGGAAACAGTTGAAAGGAGAGGGGAGGGGAGAAATTCTATCATATGGAACAGGTGAGGGTGGAGAGGAGAATTTCTATCACATGGAACAGGTGAGGGGGGAGGGGAGAAACACTTTCCCGTAGATCAGGTGAGAGGAGGTAAGTAGAGAAATGGAAGTACTCGTTTATGATCCACAGTTTGACAGAATGGAAGAAATTAGTGACTTAGAAATGTAGGGACGAGTTTGAGGTTGGTTAGGTTCTACAATGTGAGTTACTTATAGTCAGAAAGGAAAATGTTGGAGAATTAAAAGTTCAAGAAAAGAAAAAAGCAAGATAAAAAGACAGGCATGCAGATAGAGGGATAGAACAAGAGATCACGAAGCAGGGGTGGAGATAGAATACGAGAAAGGAAGAGGGGAAAGATAGTTACATCATAGACAGGAGAAGAGTAGGGAAAGAAAATGGAAGAGAGGGAGAGATAGAGAGAGGGAGAGAGAGAGAGAGGGAGAGAGAGAGAGGGGGGGAGGGAGAGAGAGAGGGCGAAAACACAGTTTTCGTTAATAAAATTAATTTTCTATAGAAACTAAACATTAGACATAAAAAATCCCGTGATAATGACAGCATGCATGTAGTCAAAATCTGAAACAGACACATAAATAATGGAAAAAAAAAGAGATAACAAAATGGAGAGATGGAGAGACGGACAGAAGGTTACAGAAAAATCATAAATCATGCACGCACTAACTATTGGTTGACCAAGCGACAGAGAAATGAGAGGGGAAGAATGTAAAACAGATATTGAAGTTTAGAAGTCATCAGCGTGGGGGGAGGGGTTGTAGTCGTTGTATTCAGAAGTCCTGTCGTAGTAATTAAACTTTTGGAAACCAACCTGAAATTAAAAAGTATTCTGGGTAGAGTCATTCTTTTTCTTTCCCTTTGCAAGGAGAGGGGTGGGTTCTGATGATGATTTTCTTCACAGCGCACTTGAGCTGGTTTTAATCATTGACATCAATACTTGCGTGTAAAACGATATAGAATAGAACTTGTCTTTGCTCAATGCATTGTGAGATTCTGCGCCCTGTTTTCTTAGGGAAAGCGCGGAGTGAAAGAGAGAGGGTCAGACCTAGAACCAGGTGACTAAGAGCTTATAAGCCCTGGTGATCCAACCCCTCTGGACAAGGGAAATGAACTCTTGATTTAAGACAGAAACGTTAGGTATAGTCCGTGGCATGCAGAGAATAGTATGTATCGATACCAATAGTGTTTTAGTCGATTACTAACCGCATCGTTAGGTAGAAGAGAATACCCTGCAACATTTCGATGGTAGTTATCTTTAATGGAAGGTGCAAAAAATGTTAATGTGATTTGTGGCAACAAAAACCATGTTTGATTTGTTTCTGTTTTGAAGCCACGGGAGTCGAGTATAAAGAATCCGAAACTTTGGAATCGCCCAGGCTGAGCAGCCGCAGCGTCCATAGTAACTGTTACCTCTCGTTACACTCTCTGAAGCGACTACTACGGCAGGGGCAATATCGATATCGCCTGAGGGCGATTCAGCATGAACAATATCGATATGTTCGCTATCAATATGGGACGTGTCAACGATAGCTTCACTGACAGGGGTGGAATCAACAGCGACAGTATCAATAGGAGGTATGTCAGCACTGACAGTATCGATAAGGGGTGGGTCAGCAGCAACAATATCGATAGATGATGGGTCTTCTTCGATATTGCTGTAAAATGGAGATCCTGTTGAAAAACATGTAATGGTCACTTGTACTTTTGTTAATAAAAAAAAAAGGATATGGATGCCAGCGCTTTTTATTTTCTTTCTGATAAGATGAGCAGACAAGGCAGACACAGAAATGTGTAAATAGGGCGCCCAGACAAGTAAAGCTGGTAGAAAATTTTAAAATTGTGGACAGGGGCAGAAGAAACAAGTAGGCCTATAGATGTTCTAACAGTAAAACTCAATCCAAAACTGATTATTCTAAACAAATGCCTTGAAGTATATCAAAATCAAGTATGGTCTTTTTAATATGAATTAGAATCTGGGTTTGAAATGTTCAGACTTCCAAAGTTTTTTTCTTCCAGGGATCATCTCTAGAACCTTGTACACTAGGTTTGAATACCAAACCATTGGACCACATAGCACTTGGCCAATCGCTAGACAATAGATACCAGAAACAAGATATCACGTTATAAGTATCCCTTATAGTAGGGCCACTATCCGTAGGCTATACACAGAGGCGTATCTGTACACATATTCTTTCACTTGTTTGCCTATCACCTTTGTGTTGGGTGAGCAGCTATGCTTAGAAAGTTCAATACCCAGGAAATAATCAATCATCTCAATATGTAGGCCTAATAATGATACAAACTAATAACAAATTTGCCAAGTACGTTTACATGACAAAAAAGCATATATTAGCATGCACTTTCTCTTTTAACTTTTTTGTCTAACATCATGTTATGTGATTTCTGCTGGTTCAGGTAGCAACTCCACAGTATACAATGTTTCGATTTCATAAACTGCCTCCCCCCACCCTCTTTGGAAAGAAAAACAACAACAAAAACAATTTAATCCAAAGACATGCAATTGGTCAAATCAATCATCAATACGCAATGGTACAAAAAGCGAGTTAAGGATAAACAGCCCCAGTCAGTGCATACCTTTGACCTCAATGTCGTTGAGGAAGGCGCGAACCTCGTAGGTCCCTGGGGCGCGAGGCGTGAAGTCCACGTTGTATTTGTTGTCTGCCCCTCGCGTCAGGTAGCACGGCACAGTCTCCCCATCGTGGATCACCTGACAGGTGACTTCACCCTCCCCGGCATAGCTTGCGTCCGCTGGGGGAGGAAGGTAGGGAGATACAAGATGGGGGGAGGGGTCATTGGTTAAATGGTTTTTGGATCATTGGGTGGGAAGGAAACTCGCCACCATGCTACGATTATGGCATGGTATATGATATATCTTTGATATGGTATAATGTATTGTGTACATGTATATTACTAAACTTTAAGTTTAAATAATGGGCAAATACTTGTTTACTTTATCTTATTTATATTAGAAACTTGTGTCAAAATATTCAATATAGAGCAAAAAGAAGAGTATGGGAGTTTTTTTCACAAAAGTAGCAAAAAGGACCAATGGCATAAATGCAACGCAATAACCAATCTGTAGAGTTATTTCTTAGATTATTGCTTTGACATTGAGTAGTCAGATGGTTGATTGGTTGATAAAATTGTTGTTCAGTTGGGCATTTGTTTTATGGTTAAGTTGGCTCGGTGTGAAGTTGGTTGGTTGGTGTTATTTGTCAAGGTTTTGGTTGACAATAATTACTGTATTAAGTTGAATGGTTGATAAAACTGGTCAGCGTTTTTGAAGATGGCATGTTCCATTATTCAATGAGGAAATGATTGAATGATAGTTTTGCCAACTGGATAGAAGGCAAATTGGTTGGTTGAAAAAAAGCACACGAATTTATAAGTGCAATTCCATGGCTTGAATTCAATCGTTCAACTGATCTTCCACTAGAAAACTTCCAGAAGATAATTGTTAACTTTGTTTTGTAAGGATCAGAAAACGATAAGTCCAATTCACACCGAGCCATGTGAGTCATTTCTAAAATTTAATATCACACTAGGGGTGTTATTATGTGATAGTTGAGCAGCTTAAGAGACAAGAGTTATGCTAGTTACCGCCGAAGGTGATCCCGTGACCCACTTTCCCTCCCTGGAGATCCGTGATCCGCACAAGGGACGGGTCAAACACTCTGACCGGATACGGACTGCCCTGGATGTTCTCTCCGTCGTACAGGATAGTCATGGTCCACTCGCCTGCGGGGCATTCGGACCGGGAGACAATACAAATCTTGCCTTGGCAAAACTAGAGTTACATGCATTTCTCATTTTATCCCACTCTCTACAAATATTGGATATTATTTCAACAAGTTTGTAAAGATACATTTTTAATGCGTTTTAATAATCTAGTCACTTACAAAGAAAGAAGGAAACTTTCTGCAAAATGACTGGACCAAAAAAAAAATTACATTTGGTTACTGTTGGTTTCCTACCACAGGAGTCGATTTTAAGTGTCTTATGGCAAGTGAAGAATTAATGTTTGAGGTTTCATTTCACTTGGTTTGTTGGTTTGTGAGTTTCACAAAAATATGAATCACCAATCAAGCCAAGCTTTATTGCAAATTGGACAAAAATCATGGGAACATGAGACCATAGCAGATAGAACATATTTTAGATAAAATAGATCTGCAATTGGGATGCAAAAAAAAACATTATTAATATAAATATTCATGTATTTTTCAGGACAAAAAGAGATTTCTCAGTAAACAATATGAAGAGACTGCTGAGGCATCCCTATCTAAAGAACCGGATTTTAAAACCTACTGTCAAGTAATTTAATAGATTGTATGTGAACTTCCACCACATACTTTTCCTACTATTCGGGCATTCTAGAATTTATTTCCCTCATAACAAGCTGGTTTATTCGCCTCACAAGAAAAGTTTTCACGACTCACCGACTTCATTGGGAATGAAGTTGCCAGCATGCTCTCCCTCGTTATGGTACATCACTGGCAGTGTGTGGACTCGTCCACTTGGCGACGTGGCCTCGATGCGAATCTCACCCTGTCCAGCAGACAGTGTGTCCACCTGGAGGGGGAGGAGAAAGGGGAGACAATCAGAATAACAGAATTCGAATCTGTAGGTGTTGTGAGTACAAGCGTGTGGTAAGCTTACGACTAGTCTTAAGATATTAGAATAAGACAACTAACAACGAGGTGCAGCAACGTTGTACTTACTTTGAGAGTTGTTGAGAGATAAAGACGTTGCGGAGGGCTAATAATGTTATACATCTAATTAAAAATGCTGTCTTTTCAATAGTTCTGTGCTTTTTAGAAAAAGTAGGGCTATTGTGCTAGCAGACAAACCATAGTTTCATCTTTACTCTAAGGCTCATCACATAATGAGCTACATCTATGTAATGACAGTATTTTTCAGCAGTTGTCAGACAATGATAACAAATTAAAATCTGTCTAGTGCTCCAATAAAACATTAAGTTGTATACTTGTCATTATTTTAAAAAGTTAAATAGTTTTCTAGGTTTATCATAGATATGAGTATTCTAGAACATAACCTTAAGATCACTAAAAGATGTTCTTTCTCTCATTTAATATAATGGTTCTTTTGGTAGGTGTGCTCAAAGATTTCAAGTTGTGATAAAAACTAAGGAGTCTTCTTTGAGACACCATATTATTAGAATGTAATTTAAACCAATTTTCATATCATTCTATTGCTAGCAAATTAAGGTACTTGTAAGGACTTACCATGTTAAATTAATAAAAGAAAAAAAAATCGTGTTTTACTTTAGGCAAACTGTGTTCCATACTTAAGTGTGTTCTAGGAACTATAATTAGTATTATTATTAGAAATTCATGACTTTTCTTGGGCTTACCATGTTGTGATATTAAATCAAATCATTTCTATCATGTTTATATCATTTCATCAAGTCCTTTAAGTGCATCCCTTTACATTTTTGTAAGTTCCATGTCTAATATTTCAGAATCATATTCAATATGTCTTTACCAATGATTTGGATGCATGCCTTTTTTAAGTGCTATGTCTAGTATTAATACTTCAGAATATTTGGTACCCTGAGCAGAGTCTACACCAATCCGCAACAGCAACAGGAAGTTACCTTCATCTCGCTGTTGATGCCGACTATGGCCTTGTCCAGGGGGTCGTGGCGAATCTTGGAGCGGTCAGAGTTCACGCGGAAAGGGACTGGGCACCCTGGGATAGGCTCGTCGTCGCAGAAAATATTGAGCTTTGGTATTGAGGAGGGGGTGTGGGGGGGATATAAGGATGAGAGAAAATGTAGAATAATAAAATGGGATAATAGAAATTTTAGAACTTAAAAGAGCGTGACAAAATTTAAATAGTATAATTATAAACACACAATATATAAGGGCAAAATGAAAAGAGGAGAAAGGGGAAAAGGACAGGCATAGACCATGCTTTTCAGAAAAAAATTTCCGATCTCTCTGGATAAGTCTGGGAGTGTGTCTGCATTAAAATGATAAATGAAAACAACCTCATACAAGCTCACAACTTGTTGACAACTATCAAAGCCATGATTAGACAATCAAAGACCTGTTCAGATATTTATCCCCACCAAAATAAAAGATTGGTCAGGCATTTAATTCTGAATCGGCCAATCAAAAAGCCATATATACATTCATCTACACTAATCAGAATATTAGCCAGACATCCCCCTCAAACCGATAACATCTACAACAGCAGGACTGATTGTTTTCACCCTACAGCAAAGTTATTATTTCTAGCCTACCAGTGTCTATCCACAGTATGTAGCCTCTTTGAGGCTCTCTACTCCGTGCTTCTCTTTACGACCGAAGTCTGTTATGTCGCCCAATGCTGTCTTGCTATACAGGCCCAATGAACTTGACAGTCATAATGGTATAGGTCTTAACATCTTGGGCTGACAACTAGGGCTGATAGAGTCGCTGGTATATGACTTTACAGTCCTGCTGTCATAGAAGCACCGATGACCAAACCTATACCGCCTTAAGCACTCACCTTGTGCTGACCAGTCTCGGAGGGCGTGAAGCGACACTCACACCTGTCATCCGTCCAGTCACAGTCCACAGGCACTGTGGAGCTGGGTCCCACAACCTCCGCTCTGATGGAGGATGGTAAGCTGCCAGCAGCGTTCACTGCAAAGTGTTTCTGGTAGGGACAGAGAGAGAGGTGGGGGGTGATAAGAATTACTCTATAGGAATAGGATTAATTGACATCATAGAAGTAATGTAAAAGAAACATACAAAAAAGAATAGATATTTCTGGCCAAATGTAAATATGAAAAAAAATGGATAACGTTCTAAGTTCTACAAATGGACTCCTAATTCACTGTCCTACTCGCCCGCAAGTAACAACTCAGAAAAAAAGCATCATCTTTGGTCATGATAACTTGTTCACAGCTACATGCAACAAATAGGGAAAAAATAACGGACACTTTTATATTTGACACTCAAAGATGAAGAAAGATGATAATTAAACAGAAAAATATAAAAACAAAAAATTATCAAGTTAATTTTAGTCATTGAGGGAAATCAAATAAGTTCAATAACGAAATGAAAAGGAAACCCAAATCGCATTATACTGAAAAATGGATCTCACCTCTTGGCGCACGTAGACATCGTCAAAGTTGCCGCTGAGTGTTGGCTTGGCTGCCACAATTCTAACGGGCTTGTACTTGCGGAAGTAGGCAGCGTACGCCATGATCCCCAGGTGTTCAACTTCCGGGTCAGACATCTCCTTCGCTGAGAAGATTGGCTCGATGCCGAGAGCCCGGGCTCCGTCCACACCTGGTCAGTAGAGATAATAGTTGTTATTGTTGTTAATTTCATTTGTATTATTATTTTTATTATTATTACTTGCCAACATACAGGAGACATCCCAGTTACGACTGAGTGTAGCCTGTGAAGCAGCCTTGGACCGTGAAAGATGGCGCCGAATGACAGCCCACCTCGGAGACGGGACGGCACAGCGATAGATAGATAGACGAAGGCAAAAAACTCAAGTCTCTGAGGGGTGGGGTTGGGTTGGTTTAACGTACAACAGCAGCACTATATAGGCTATATTGTGAACGGGCCCCAAGACGAACGTCTGATAATTTTATGTGCTGCCACACACGAGACAGCACGGGGACTCCTGTCTCAGCCGGTCACATTATATTGACACCGACCCAACCAGTAGGGAACGCACCAGCCAGGATTCGAACTCGGGACCTTTTTGGGTCGGAAGCCGGTGTTCTACCCCTAGACCACCGCGCCCCCACCCGTCCTCACGTAGCATGTTAGTTGACAATGTACTGTAACAAAAACCGACAAACCAAAACAAACAGCCGTCATCCTCATCATCATCATCACCATCTCCACTATCATTATCATCACCATCATCCCTATCACCACTATCATCACTATCATCATCATCCCCATCACCAGCATCACTATCCTGTACTGACCATTCTGGAGGTTCCTCTCACTATCTGTGTGCATGCTTGGCCAGCCGACCACGTCTCCCCCCACACACTTGACCAGTGTGCACAGCAGCTGACCATCATTCCAGTCGGTCTGGGGGGGAACAAGCAAGTGACAAAAGATAAGTCGTGCTTTCTCTATATATACACTACAGGCAACTTTACCTCCATACAGATCCCCCTAATATTAAGTTCTTCTGTGGTAGTCTACCCCTGCAGCTATCTCCCTTCATATCGCCCTACACATTTTTTTCTACGGATTCCCCTACTATTGATCCCACCCAAAAACATTGCCAATCCTTAAATAGTTTTTTATCATGGAGCTCGAGGCTATTTAATCACTAGCAGAGGCCATAAGGGAACAAACTCTTAGCGCAACAACACAGACTACACCAGCTTCGACTCAGTAGCGGCAGTGGCTTTTAAGGCACCACAATTTTGGCAAACAAACGCCAAGGCGTGGTTTATTCGTCTAGAAGCTTCGTTTTCCACACACACGCCAGCGATTACCCAAGACTTGACCAGGTTCCATCACGTTATCCAACTCCTGGATTCAACGACCGCACGTCGTGTCCAGGCCGTTTTGGAAAATCCACCGGCCACTGATAAATATCAAGCTCTCAAGTCCCTTGAGATTCCCCTATACAATCCCTAACTGTGAAGGTAGTTGTTGTTGCTTTTTATGCCTCTACCTACAGTTCTCCGTACAAATGTTCTTACTTGAAGTTCACTATGGACGCCTGGTCCGGCAGTATAGCTCGGATGTTCCAACACATTACCATACATTTTCCCCTACAGATAACCCTATGGATTCAAACATTCCCCTTCAGACCCCTCTACCATGAAGTTTTCTAACGGCGCCTGAGCTTCCCCTGTAGTAGGTCGAAGATCGCCCCACAGATTCCCCTACCGTGAAGTTCTCTATGGGAGCCTGCCCCTGCAGTAAGGCGCGGATCTCCCTTCGCGTGGCGAAGTATCCGGGACTGTCGACGTTCATGAAGTAGCTGAGGTAGGTCATGCCGGACAAGTCGTCCAGGTGCGGCGAGCAGAAGTCCTCAGGGCGGACCACTATGGGGATTCCCAGCTTGTCGTTGGCAAGGTTGATGGCGTTGGTGCAGTTATCCAGTCTGGACAAAGATAAAGTGTGTGGGAGGTGTGTGTGTGTGGGGGGGTACACTGGTCAGTCCTCTAGAGAGAGAGAGAGGCAGAGGGGGAAATAGACAGACAGAGAGAGAGAGACAGAGAGAGAGAGAAAGAGAGAGAGAGAGAGAGAGAGAGAGAGAGAGAGAGAGAGAGAGAGAGAGAGAGAGAGAGAGAGAGAGAGAGAGAGACAAAAAGGGGGGGGGGGGGAGAAAGGAGAAAGAAGGAGAAAAATATTGTGCAGAAGTGTGAAGAAATGAAGTCTAGGGGGGATAGAAGCTGGTAACGAAATGGATGTCTAGTTTAGACTTGACTGTGTTGCCCTAGTGATATTCTAGTAAAGTCATTAGTGAAGGTGAATTGGTCTATACCCTAACCTCGTTCGTACCTCTCTCTCTCTCTCTCTCTCTCTCTCTCTCTCTCTCTCTCTCTCTCTCTCTCTTTGAAAACCGGTACGAAGTGCTATCTCCATCGCTTTTTAATCTATACACATAGTACATATTCCGGGAGATTGATACAATACCAGGTCTGAAAATAAATGGTGAAAATATAAATAACCTTAGGTATGCACAGATGACACAGTACTCTTAGCAGAATCTCAAAATGACTTACAAAACCTAGTCACCATCATAGAAGAGCACAGTGGAAAGTATGGGCTACTTATGAATGTGAAGAAGACCAAGGTTATCCAAGAAAGAGCCACCTAAAGCAGAAATAAAGGTTAAAGGCATGTCCATTGAGCAGATTGACCAGTTTGTTTATTTGGGCCAGTTAATAACAACAGATGGTAGGTCTGACTCAGAAATAAAGAGACGCATCACCATCGCCAAAAATGCCTTCTCAAAATACTCACAAATACTGACCAACAAAAGAGTGAGTTTGCCAACCAGACTGAGAACAATGAAATGTTTTGTGTGGTCACCGTTCCTATATGCAAGTGAAACATGGACATTAAGTAAGTCTATAGAGAAGAGAATAGATGCCTTGGAAATGTGGATGTATAGGAGAATGAACAGAATTTCTTGGAAAGATAAGGTGACAAATAAGGAGGTCTTGGATAAAGTTGGCATGCAGAAACTAGAACTGCTTCAATTAATCCAAAGAAGAAAACTGGCATACTATGGCCATATAAGAAGACACTGCAGCATCCAGAAAAGAGTTATGGAAGGCAAGGTTGAAGGGAAGCGTGGTAGAGGAAGGAAGAGGCAGTCGTGGCTTGCCAACATACAGGAGACATCCCAGTTACGACTGAGTGTAGCCTGTGAAGCAGCCTTGGACCGTGAAAGATGGCGCCGAATGACAGCCCACCTCGGAGACGGGACGGCACAGCGATAGATAGATAGACGAAGGCAAAAAACTCAAGTCTCTGAGGGGTGGGGTTGGGTTGGTTTAACGTACAACAGCAGCACTATATAGGCTATATTGTGAACGGGCCCCAAGACGAACGTCTGATAATTTTATGTGCTGCCACACACGAGACAGCACGGGGACTCCTGTCTCAGCCGGTCACATTATATTGACACCGACCCAACCAGTAGGGAACGCACCAGCCAGGATTCGAACTCGGGACCTTTTTGGGTCGGAAGCCGGTGTTCTACCCCTAGACCACCGCGCCCCCACCCGTCCTCACGTAGCATGTTAGTTGACAATGTACTGTAACAAAAACCGACAAACCAAAACAAACAGCCGTCTTTGTGAAGTAAAAAACACAGGGATAGAGGCAAGATGGGGGAAAGAGAGAAAGAGAGACGTTGGAGACAGAGAGAGAGAGAGAGAGAGAGAGAGAGAAAGAGAGAGAGAGAGAGAGATACAGACAGACAGACAGACAGACAGACAAATAAAGAGACAAAGAGAGATAGAGAGACACAGAGACATAGAGATATTGAGATGTTTACAATGATCTGTTCCCGAAACAAAAAACAAAAGAAAAGAAAACAATACAAAACCGAAAACGAGCATGAGCATTCACCGGGAGAATCCCAGCTTTGTGCAAGAGAGGTTGTTTCCCCTGACCAGGAATTTCACACTGCCTGAAAAAGACGAGGCCTGAACACACGTGACTTTTGGTTTGACCTTTGGCGAGTCCTCATTGAACGCACATCGTGGAAAACACACACACACACACACACAGAGGGAAATACGCCCGACTAACGCCAGTACACACACACACACACACGAGCCGAAACATTGTCATTACGCAACATTACACACCAATATTTGAAACTGCTGTTTTGCGTTTTTGTTTTGTTTCGTTTTCTTGTCGTGTATAGTTAAGGTTCCTTGTTCTTAAAAGAAACTCAAGGGGGAGAGGGGGGTGTAAAGGATTATGTGACTCTTGAGTTAAAATGGGTGTAGGTAACGTTAACATCAGCACTATTATAGGCTATTATTGAGGACGGTCCCTAAGACTAACTTCTGATAATTTCAGGCGCTGCCTCACACGAGAGAGGGTGAGGAGAGGCGGACTCTTGTCTCAGCTGGACACATTATAATTATTGACACCGACCCAATCAGTAGGGACGAAAGCGGACAAATACATTTAGTTACCTATCGTGAAATTCGAAACGCGGACCTCTCGATTTGAAGACGAACGCTCTACCACTTGATCCAGCTCGTTCTTAGACAATCTACATTGTTTCTGTTAACACGTACGTACATATGTAGTAGTAATGCCAACTTTACCACTTAAAGGGGGTAGGGTTTGGGGGGGGGGG